>DWEJ01001993.1:0-12081 GCA_018245835.1 Mysoria sejanus stolli | reverse complement strand
AAGTATTATATCCCAGAATATTCCACCACCCCCTCCCGAGGAATTTCTATTCCGGAGGAAAAAAAAAAAAAAAAAAACCGACTGAAAAGTTACTCACAAACATACATACATACAGGTGAAACTAATATAAAGCATGTAATAAACAGCAACTATATTTTTGACGCTAATCAGATAACACTTGTATAAACCAGCCGGGAGATAGGCAGGCGCCAAAAATAAATACAGAAATGAGTCGTGGAACAAGATCGTATCTTATCGCCCTGTAGACTTGCAGGAAACTCGGGACAGCTGATAAATGGACATCATTTTTAATATCCTAGCACGTTTTTTGTGATTATATCAGTGAATTTATACATTTGCAACTCCTCTCGAACTTTTGCAGTATTGATTTCATTTATTATAAAAGACCGTTTGTTATATTCTGCATTGTTTATTTAAAGTGACGTTACGTTACGTTACGTTACGTCGTTTATTTAAACAGACGATAAACAGATGACTACTTCATAGGTCGAGTGGTTGCAAGCACAACATCCGATCAGCAAGTCCCGTGTTCAAATCACGAATCAGATACTAATGTATTTTTCTAAGTACAATTTTTAGTAGCAACTCGGAGTCTGTATCTGGTATATGGGAATAGGCTGAACTTATTTTCCCCGTAATATTAATACGTTTCGTGTTCAGTTTTCGATTGCCAATTTTCCAAGCAAATATTATTCTTGCCCGAGCGCACGTGCGCACCGACCCCACGATGTTTACCGGCGCTTGGCTGGTAAACAGCTGACGCCGAAGCAAATTACATTGCACTTTAATAAGACTTTAATTTTGCAATGCACATACCTATATGTTAACGAGTTGTAGACGCTCCATGCTTCAGAAGAAATGCCCTCACGAGATATCGTTCTTCCACTAAATACAATCGGACGAGTACAAAATCAAAGTATGACATACATATATCAATATTTATGTTTGTTGTATACATCAATTGTTACGGCAATTGTGTTTAAGTTAAATAAATGACATTAGAAAACCAATTATTATGAATGCCAGAACAAATACTGACTCCGAACCACTACTATAAATTCCTAGTTAGAAAAATCTAATACCTGGTTACACAACCCAGAACTACTCGATCAACCACCAACGACCAATGAGACAGGCAATTGGAAACAAACCCATGGCAGACAGCAATAACTTTGTAACGTTTATCCTGAATCATGAATTTCGAAAACTTCGATTTACTTTTACTAAGCTGCGGGTATTACTTACGAGTAGTTTTATCAAATACTGTAAAAGAGACACTAGTAGATCGTGTCCATAGTATTTAAGCATAGATTAAGACTTGAACCAACGAAAATAAGATATTTGTCTCTACTTAATATAGAGTTAAAGGAAAACATTGGACAGTTGAGAAATGGTAATCATATTTTATGTTCAGCTTGTTTGTATAGGCTGTATACTTCTTGACATTATCATGAACAGTCCAAAGTCGAATACAGATATGTATTTTTACGTGCAATAATAATTACCATTATCACTGACTGCGTCGATGGGTGAGTGATTGCAAGAGTGAATGTTGGTCTGGGGTCTGGGTTCGATTGCCTAAACGGGTTCTATTTGTTTTTCTAAGATTTACTAGATGAAGTTTTTAGCAGTCGCTCGGAATCTGTATTTATGACCGGTGTGTCAATAGTATTACCATCTATTCCATGGCGAGACGTAAATGTAACTGGTGAAAAGTGCGTGTGTAATACATTCCTCAGTTTACCTCTTTGGTGATGTTACGATATTATTGTTCTACAGAATATATAAATAAAGGAACCATGACCATAAAAGAAATAAATCCTTCTAAGCTTGATCACTCCCTTTCAAAGACTCCAATTGATACTCGGGTATTATAATTCTGCCCACGCCTATCATGAACACATTATAACCATTACAAAAATCAATATTAATCACAAAACCTCTTAAAGAAATATACGCCCTGATTTGAACCCAAGACCACTGAAGTGGAAAGCTGAAATTCAAACCACTAGAGTATCGCTGTTCATACTTGCGTCAAATGTGTAACACGAGTAGACAAGTCGCATGTGTCAGTAGCAGATATGAGTCCCTTTGATGTGCCGCCCGCTGGAACGGACATGTGTATGTTGCGGAACATTGATGTGGGCAATGGAACTTACTTTATACATATGATACCATTTCCATTAAGGTCTCTTTTTGTTCCATTAGCATACCCACTTATGGAATTTTCGATGTCCGTCATAAAAGTCTCGACGACTAGGTATGACATGTTGCGAATAGGTCATGCGGAAAATGAAGATTGTATTAGTTGTTTACGAGATTTAATTATTGGTTATCTGTGTTAAGAGTTTCGTAAGTGTTCCTTCATGCGACTTTTATTTAATCAATAAAAACTTACTTTTTTAAAACTGAAACGAACAAAACTGTTCTATGTATAAATAAAGTGTGGATATTTATCAATGTCACAAAATAAATTATTTTGTACGAACTCTACAATAGAGCATTAAGGTCAATGCGTATTATCGTTTTGTTTCCATCTGGTTACGCTAAGCTCTACTTTTTTATTTAATGCGATTATTGAGTGAGGCAAAGTGATCGAAAATTTACGCACTCCTAGCATCGTCAACTGTTCAGTAATGGTACCAGTGGTAAGTATTTCAGCTGTAAAGAATAAGGTTGACGCTGAACCGCCGCTCTGTTTACAGGCCTAATAACAATTGAATTGTGAAGTACCTATTTACAAACTTTCAGTGTGATAAGAATCTTTTAAGTAAATTTACATTTCGTCCTATATATTGTACTGTTAGATATTATTGTGAATTGTGAAAAGACGAGTCGTTAAGGAATACCTATATATTAAACAGTTTCAATAGCTATTCGAATAGTAAAAGTGTATATCTCTTAAATAGGAAGCGGTTGAAATAGTAATTATTTTGAACAGTAGCTACTACAAGGACGACTTAAGACTTTTCTATATTATGGTTTCTGTATTTTCATTTGCAGACATAGCTTCAAAGAATTTGGTGTGTATTAAAAAAATTATGAAATAAAAATCCTCAAAATATAAATAAATGTTTTTAACACTTCATTTTAATGTAGTCAAAACTACTTAGTATCTGTTTATATACATTTTCACGAAGCTCAGTATATCATTGCTATATAACATTATACCGACTAAGGAATCAGAATAAGAACGCCAGATGATAGCGACTGAACGTCGGTGTGCATAGACCCTGCAATATTCACGCTTCTTAGAAAGCCTGGCGCAGAGAGCCACATTCGTGCCAACTATGTTAATCCGTCTTCAGGCATGCGTGACCACGTATCGCGCTAAACCGTCCTTGGCTGTCAGCAGATGACCAGCACGTTCTTGGACTACTAACACCCAACAGTACGATCCGTTGCAATGATTGATAAATGCTATGGAAGAACCGAAAGGGGAAAGCTAGGCCACTGCAATATATGGTCCTGTGAATTACGTAATAACTTTATAGTCAAATATAATAACTTTCAAAAGGTCGAACACACTCGAGTTGTTACCAAAACCAATTCACACAACGAGAAATATCGCAAATATGTCGCCAATCTCGTAAAAAAATTATTATTCTTCTTTTAATGCGTTAAAAATTTTCAATCTAATTCAATATTTAGATCTAACAGCGATGATTCATTCAATTATACAAATATTCGTGAATATGTGGACCCGCTTCAACACCGGCTAATTCAGACCGAATCCAACCGATCCTAACCGTAAAGTGTCAGTAGTCCCTACCGCGATATATGAATAAATGGAAAATTATGGCAATTAGCAACAATATAATGAATCTAGCGGGCCGTTTATAATGACCGCGATAACGATAAAACAATGCCGTTGTGTTTCGATGTGTGTGAATGTTTTTATAACGCTCGTAATAACGCACAGCTGGCGTCGGCTTTAAGCTCTGGTCCAGATACAGATTTAATTAGCGCCAGCATTGACGTTACATGCACATGAGTGACATGCGACCTATTTAATTCCCTAGAGACCTGTTCGTTATAAATATATATATATGTATATGTATCAAGCGGTGTCAGTAGTATGACTTCATTGTTCAAGTATGCACACATGCGTAACCAAAAGGATCCTGATTAAGTTTTTAATTTATAATAGTTTTTTCTTAAGTTTAAATATTCCACGTATGCACATGTCCATATGAGTTTCAATACGCGGTAATCCCGCCCGAGCATGTCCACGTCGAGTTGGATTTATGAAAAATTCCGTTTCCCCTGCGGAAATGCCGGATGAAAACTCTTTAATGAAATCACGTTTTGGTCGAGTATGGATATACAATGTATATTCGATGTATCAACAATACATCATTATATTTTGCCCTCGAGAGTTCGTCTCGTATTACCTCGGACACGAATAATAAACAAATTGTTTGGGATCCCTGCTACGATTTTTTTCTGAAATACGACCGGAAAAATCGAGAATCATGTAATCGTAATCGACCCTGTAATTGCCATAATTTTTTTTTATCTTCGCATTTTTTTATGTTCAAAATCAAAATGATTTGTACAAAAAGCCCGTCAGATTTGTAAATATAAAGATATATGGAACTCGATACATCTTGTGTAACGATAATAGAATTAATCAACACTTATGCTTAGTGGTTCGGAGTCTGCATATGTGCCCGATGCATGGCAATAGGCTCACCACCTATTCCATAGTGGAACGTAAACGTAACTGGTGAAACGTGGGAGTGTTCTGCATTCCTTTGCCTACCTCTTCAGTGATTATAGGCGTGAAGTTACGTTAACGTTTTCCTAAAAATGTCATTATCATTAAATTGCAAATAACAACATAAACACACTTACACAGGTTAATACATTAACGCATAGACATCTAGCATATTCGCAAGTATCATTAAAATTAATTAATTTACAGAGTTCACAATCGGACCTGACTCTGATCATCACAAACCAGCATGGCAAGCGGCCATCATTTACTTTATGAGCTAGGCAGATAGCGCAGAGTACCTGTATCCTTTATCTTTATAGATCTAAGGTGTACCTTCTATATCCGTTACTCTGTTCATATACTCCTGACGACGGTAATAAAATCTAGAACAGGAGAAAAATTCATTAAACGAATTTGTATTAAAACATCCGATGTGAATATTACTTCAATATACACGCATCAGTTCAACATAAAAACAACATAAGTAAAAGGAGTGTATTATGTTACTTTACGACAAACTCACCTGTACTTTGTCGTACTTTGTCGCACGTAAAAATCCCGTCTCCGTGCGTAATGAGGCGACATATCAGACATTCACGCACCGCCTCGTCGCGCCGCCGCCTCGAACGAAACGCACACGTTCGTTAAGTTGAAATATATGTGCGGTCTTATAAAATAAAAGATTCTGTTATTTATTTTGAGCAATAATAAATTATAAATTTTAGGAATAAAAATTACCGAATAATATTTTCTTCAAGCTCAGTGGCGTGCCATCAGAGAGGCCCATGTCCAGCTGTGGACGGGAATAGTTTGATGATGATTATGATAATGATTTTCTTCATAGCGTTGGGTCACTAAATAATCGATTCATAGATTAAAAAGTTATTTTATAAAGGTTACTTAACAAAAATATGATGTATTATTTTATGATTATTATAAAAACATATATTGCTTTAGCCAAATTTTTATCCTGATGTATGAACTATACGACTGTAAAGTTTTATCTAAATCCGTACTGTAGTTTTCCTGTCAAAGAGTAACAAATATACATTCATCCGTTCACACGAACTTTCGCATTTATAATATTAACAGGACTAGTAGGATTATGAATTGTATTCGTCATACAAACAATGAATAAAATTTATATTTGGATCCATTATTTCATTATGGATCCATTAGTTAGTTTATCATATACAGTTATAAACTTAAATAGCTTTAATAAATCAACATAAAAACAACAATTACATAGAAACTATTAGTAAAAAAACATATTTATGCTCCATAAGAGAAAAGGGCCATTTGATATTATTTATATAACAAGTATTAAGTTATTAATGTAACGGTTAGAGAGATACAGATGGTACGTTAGTACGTCACACACGGTCACAAATTGGCTGAAGTGCAAAAACTTCGTATTATTCTCAGTGCATTTTCGACTAATCACCGCAATAAACCCTTAAGTGGTCTGTTCCCGCGATAATCACGGATGTAATTTTAACTTAAGCGAGTAAAATGCATCGCATGCCTTAATCTTGAGTAAGGAAAGTATTGTCATATCGCACGAAATATTATCTACCTCATCGCATTGTACCGAAAATCTGTACCTATCGTGCTATATTCAATTAAGTGTTCATACTTGCTGCACGTTATTGGAATAACAAACATGTATTGTTTGTTTCCGATATAAATATATAATATAGGTATTGTACGTTGTTTATTGCGATATTCATTTTCAGTCCGCAAATTTTTCTACAATAGGTAAATTACGTCGTGTCATTAAACACAAATGCACTATTATAATGCGGTCCTAGTATAAAGTATATCCAGGTGTCTTTTAGAATGGGCAGATACAAAAATTTAGATTCAAATTTAACACCTTGCACGATGATGATATTTATTCTATGCTATAAAAACTTCTGAGCCTAATTTCGTTAAAGATATCAAAGATACGGATGCTTTTATATTGCTCAGTGTTAGCTAGCCATCCTCCAGAACCACACCAAAAATATCATTTAAGAAGCGAGCGTTCTTAAGAATAGCGCTCGCGAGACATTCGTCGGCAATATTCGCTCTATCAAAGCGGACATTAACGAATCATTCGGCACGTACGATGCATTCTTTTATGACTAGACATATTTTTACTCGTTACTACGTCCAGATCATTGACGGGTCAAACGGGTTCAACTTGGTGTAAGGTCAACGGACTTAGATTGGAGCGGGAATGTTGATTGTAATCTTGAGGATTTCGTATTAGATTCGCTGGCGTTTCAGAGACATCAAGGGACGGAAAAATAGGTACCGATATATAGGAAATATAAAAATAGGCTAATATTTTAGGAAAACTAAATTGGGATCAGTTATGTACAATATTTTTATGGTAGATATTTAAGATATCCTTGGCTAGGTACTTGATTGTTGCTTGCTTTAGAAAAATGAAATTTAATTGCGATAATACTTTTGATTTAAAATATGTCGTTTCGTATATAACCATAAGTGTCTTTTCTTATTTGGAAACGAATGTTCTCTCAAAATGAGAACATTTTTACATTATGTATCAATCTGTCTTTAAAAAAATATAAACGACAACTCATAGTATAGTAAGTAGATTTCTTATTCGTATTTTAGAATTCTTATAGGTATACTATTTTAGTTTTATAAGGTTTTGTAGTTATAGACAAAAAGACAGCAAATTATTTGGTACATTCACATCTGCTCTACCAACACTAATATAAGCTCAGTATTTCTTTATTGGATAATGTAGAGTTAAAGCTACTTACAAAACTTCGAAACGCACAGTGGAAGCTCAGTAACTTTTTGATTTAATAAGCCCAATTATCCTTTCCTTTTACGTCTACGGCGACTCTTCTTAAAGGATTACTGAAATTTACTGGCAACGGAATCCAACGAGCCCACCCCGTGAACATTAAGCCTAACGTTCGTGTAGATATATGGGGGGGATAAACAAATTCACAAATCAGCCAACCCTAGGTAACGTGACACGCGCGCTGGTGAATCACGGCAAATAATTGCACCTACCCTGCAAAGTTGCGGTGTAAGGCTGCGAGTTTATTTCGAGAGTTGGTTACAACGATATGGCTTTGGTTAATCGTCGCACCGCGAACCAGTTGATGGATCATACCCTATATACAAATATGTATGTACATACATAACGACATACATATTATATTACATATATACATGGTATACATAATATACATAATATTAGACTTGCGCAAAATATTTCATCAAAGCGCAATGTGATATCACATCACAATTTCGCTTCAACTGATAGGTATTACATGGTAACATCACACATCACTCCAAACATCACTTGAATATGTATTTTCAAAAAATCTCTTTATTGCCGGGCACAACTTCTTCAAAGTGATTCCAAATTCCGATATAACTTCTGTTAGACGCCATTGTATAACAAGTTTTTTATACGTTTCTAGTTACATTAAAATTTATTTAGCTACTTACTTGTACTACGAATATTATTATTAACGTTTTATTACACTTAGTACTTATATGTACAAAGTACTAATACTAATCTACAACTTTAGATCATTATATTCTACATCTAAGCGTACTAGTAACATGATTCAATTTTATTTGAATCGCTGAATCGCAAGCAACCCACCGGACGGCGCCTAGGCAGTTTATTCGTCGAAACTTAACCCAATTTTGTAATATGTCATGTTCTATTATGCCGTCGGGTGATATTCCGCGTAATGCATTACTCGCATTACTTACAAATTATTTACATAATTATGTATTGCCGAAATTCTTCTTGAATTAATCAAGCATTATTATATTAGATATATTTTCAACATTTTCGTATTTTATCTGAAACATAGTTTTGCTGATACCGTTCTGTTTCAATTCATTTAAATAAATAATAATATAATATTAATAATATTCATTAAAGGCACTTAACGTTTCTATTTCCGGTATTACAGAAATTAGTTGACGATATTCTTGCTCAATTATCCATAATATTAATATACAATAACGGAAGATCACGCCTGTGTATCAACCAACATTGCGCCGGTTACGTTATACCCCCACCATGGAATAGGGCGTGATCCTATGGTCATACATAAACACACGGATACAAATTGAAACTTAACCAGTGCTATTTAGAAAAATTCAGGGCCTCTTAATCTAAAAACACAACTAACAAAGCAGTCAATTCTGCTTCAAAAATAAATATAAATATCTGGGACCATCTCCACACACTCCATGTGATCCCATAGTAGATGTTTGATCCGAATACATATTAATATGTATTTATATAGATATTTTATGGCCTGATGAAGTACACGGCTAAGTCAAGAAATGGACTGCAATAAACTGATGATGATGAAATATTTCTTAAACCGAGACAAAACAATAAAATATTCATACCTATCATACAAATTTCTAACCTGGATAGGAACCGAACCCACGACCTCTGGCTTGGTAGTCAAGTTTAATGACTGCTGAACCAACGCGGAGATAAATTTTAAATGTATAGTATAATGTATATAATATAATAAACGGTAACGGTATTAACGAATGCGTTAATACTGGCTACTCGTTACTTGCCGGAAATGGCAACGATGCCTTAATTGTCTGTTGCGGTTAACTTTCCTAGGTGTTCCCGTCTTTCTGTTTGCCGTCTCTTTTCCGCTAATTGCGAACACAGAACTGCAGCGAGAGTCTGCTTGTATTAAGAGTTTGTGTTGTTTGATAAAGCCAGACCATTAACTTTGATAATGCTCGTAAGTTTTTAGCGCCGGTTTATATTGTGTTCATGATATACGATAATATTTAACTTTTATACCGTTTAATTCGTTCACCTTATATATGTATAAATGGAATTAACGTACATTAAGTTCATTTTTCAAGCGAATAAAGAAGAAAAATCAGGCGATAATCTAAGGTAGGTGTTGTTGACCGTACAAAAAAAAATATCGGTCAACAACCTGAAAAAAAACTGAAAATGTAAGTCTATTAATGTCAATTAGTGTGTACCCAAACGTAAAATGTATAATAATTAAATGATTTTTGTTTTATGTAAATATTTATAACAAATTATCGTCGTAACCTTGGTTGATTAATAGAAAAAGCTTAGATAATTATCATCTTGTCATAATTATCTTTTTTGTTAATGACAATAAAACATAAATAAATGGATAAAAACGTACAATTAAATTTATATAAAAATGTCTTATAACATTAACATGCCACATAATATCATCAAGGTAGAAATCAATAAAAGTTTTTTTTTATTTATTTACTTATATTAACACAAAGAATCGTCAAATGCTCAAACTGATACGCGTCAGAACTCTCTCGATACTCAGTCTGATTTACTTTTTTATATAACGAGTTATTTGTGTTAAAGAATTGACACAAAACTGTATAACTTAAATAAATTAAACACAAACTCCGACATAAGGTAAAACTATTACTATGTTTTATAGGAAACTGCAATTTAATGTTGCAGTTTAATGTCGCTGTGTCGCTACTACTCGTGAGTAATCTTTGCACTTGTAACCAACAATCACTACACCGACCAAAGGCCAAAACAAGTTGTTCTAGAACATTTGCTTCAAGGTACAAATAAATAAATCAGTAGTATTACTACCATGTAAATATATGTATTTTCTACGGCCTAATATGTATTACAATTATTAGGTTCTTTCAGATATCATTATATTTGTATAAGTCCAAACTTTACTTGGTAAATTCGTCTTAAATAATTTTCGAACAAGCAAACCCTTTGGACCAAGAGCACATCTACAAATTACACGCTGACAACCTTTTTCCCCAATAACATTATTTGTCATAAGGGTTAAGTTTTATCTCAATAACCCTTCGTCAAATATTTTCTTATTAAAGTCCTTACGGGGTCCATATTGTACATTTACGTAGAGAATCTTCATCCATTATCTTGAATTTTCTTATAACCATTATTCTGGAGGAAACACCTATCCAGATTGGAATTTATATTGGCCACCCTTCCGGCTGCGGTCAAAGGCGTCCAGGGGAGGGAAACCATAACATTATTTTATGAGGAAAATCAAACATTCCAACCAAGATAGGATTTATTGACTTTGGCCGGCGGACACTATTTGTGTTTTTAACCAATTTTCAATTTGTTCAGGCAAATTTTACGAGTTCCAACCCGTGCGTCATTGTGTCGAGAGATACACTTGCACGAATTCATCTTTGGAGAGAAATAAATCTTTTGCGTTTTAATTTAAGTTTAAATTCTTTGTTTTCGAATATTATTTTTCTACATACATACATAATTACTATAATAGGTATGTATTATTTAAAATCATAATATCAAAAATCGGTTCGATGAGAATAATTAAATTTGAATTGTAACATTGATTGACCCAAACATCTTACTACTTTTTATGAATCTTCATGTAAACCAAGAAACATATTGAAAACAACTCGATACAAGTCGAAGGAATACAATGTTCTTACTTTAGTAATAATATATTGTAGGTATAAAGTATAAACCACTATCACAGTTCCAAGTGCTGAAGCACGCAAAAGCCATTCTTCACAATACAAAGTTTGATCCTCAAGCTGCATTGCCTCCGAGTTTGATTAAACTTGAGAGTTTATCTTCATTCTTGGCTACGTTGACCCGAGAATACTATTCAGGTACTAATTGAAATTTATATCACGTGTACAAAATTGTGGCGTTAAACGTCGTCATAAGTTCTTCCATCGCTCTGCGACTAGAGGCGGATTTGTTCTCAGTGTAAGAACGGTAAGGTCTACGATTTGCCCAACTATTGAAATTCAAATACGCACACTCCACACGTCAACCTATAGCCTCACACCCGTTTTCTTACATCCAACCAAACAGGAACATACGGCCAAATAACATCAACAATTTTATAAAGTCTATGACGATCAAGAATCGAACGACAAACTTCTAACATAGCAGTTCGCAATCTAAACCCACAATCTATTATATGTTAGATATAATAGATTTTATCTTTGTTCTTATAAACCTTAGAAATTAACGTTTTTATGACAATCCTTATGACAGTTTTGAAAAAATTCCAACGTTGACTGTTATAGACAGTTACAGTTGGTCTAGAAGTAGGTAATATTCAGTAGCAACTTTACTTATATAAGAAAACATTTGAACTTTCTCAAACAATAACAAATGATGTTTCATTGTGGCCGTGTTTTTAAGTTAAGTTTGATGAGATAAATATGTACATTTAATCTGGTTATGTGCCCGTTGCATGGCAATAGGCTCACCACCTATTCCATAGTGGGACATAAACATAACGTGGGAGTGTTTTGCATTCCTCTGCCTACTT
>DWEJ01001992.1:0-12083 GCA_018245835.1 Mysoria sejanus stolli | reverse complement strand
TTTAGAGCTTGATTGCTTGTACCGTAACTTTCTTTTTGCTGCTCGTAATTTATTCTATGTTTTACTTGTTTAACTTTTGTTACAGCTAACGACATAACTTAATATAGTATTTCGTCATCATCATATGCACACTTCTATCGTTCCACTGTCGGAACACAGGTCTCCTCTCAGAATGAGAGGGTTAAAGCCATAGGCTGCCATAAATATAGTATTTATTTTAGTTCAATTTGACCAATACTGAATACATGTTTAATTTATAACAACTCAAATTTCAATAAGTTTTCATTTATATTTTATTACAATAGTCCTAAAATAGTTAAAATTTATTACCCTAATAAGTCAGTTTTCAATATAATACAAATATAATATTTTAACACTAACATTTATGATTATAATGTGGAAATCTTATACCTTTGCGTGTTTGTTTCTTGATCGTCTTATAGTGATAAATGTGTGTATGTTTAATTATAATAAATCTTCGTCAAAGTTAACCGTGATTTTCTCTCACTGTGATTACTTTTTATACCTGAGTTTTCAACTAATAAATATTGACACAAAACAGTAACATACGAAGAAAAATCAACCATTACAAGTCTTCAAATACTTCAAAATGTACACCTCGAATAGCAGGTAAAGTCTGGTCACCGTAAAGCAAAATGTAAAGCAGCGCATGCACTTACCGATAAAGTCCTTGATGGCTTGGGAGCCTGAGTCGAGTATGTCGGTAGGGTTGACCCTAATCTTGCAGTGTTTCACAAACGGCATGTCGGGCAGTTTGCTCCACTCGCCTCCGCCATTGGTGGAGCAGTGGATGTCGATCGAGATTGAGTTCTCGTAAGCGCGGATGACGCGCTGCACTTCGTTTTCTTGGTAAGCGTCGGTAAAGTCAGCGAGGGAAAATGTCCCATCCTGCAAACCAGAACGACATTTAAAGCGACAGTACATTCTGCTGATTCGCAGCCCTTCGCACTTGTTCCGCCCTACAGATTATTGTCTTCACCTTTCTCATTATGAGATCCGTGTCTAACAGAGGAACTTTAAAAGTGTTGAAAAGAAAAATTTAATGTAAAAATTTTAATTTCAATGTTAACAAAAATAAAATATAAACCCAACATTGCATCGATGGATATAATTTGAAAATGTCTGTATCTATGTAAATACAACATCACAAATTGCAATTGGTGGAAATACATTAACTGTTTACCAGCTGTGTGAAATTGTAACAGAAATATACAAGTAAACATTGATTATAAAATGTATTCCTTTATTTTAAACTCTAACATATTACAAGCCCTGTAACTTCATTATAAAATGTTCATGGGCTTGCAGAGAACAAGTTATGAATGTGTGAGAATGATACGCGAAAACCTTTCACGTTAATAAGTGAATTTCAACAAATCTTTTCTCCAAGTACGAATCGGATTAAACGTAACATGAGCATTTCAGCAAATACTGTTTCCATTTTGCATTTTAGCAGGAAGTTTTCAGCGAGAGTGTCAGTTTGACGAGACAGCTGGAAATTAAATTTACACAAAGCTAATTGGCACTTCATTAATTTTGACACATTCCAAATTTAAAAATATGTACCGTATTAGCTACTATTGTTCTAAGCCAGTTAGTATTGCGAATTCTGAAGTAATTCTGTCTTACATAACAGCTTATAAAATTTTGTGTGTTGTGATTTGTTATGAAGTTTCAAATATTTAGGTCCTGGGAAATGTACTTTATTCACAACGTCCATAACTGATATTAAGATGGAAATTTTTCAACTATTTGCTTTATCCTATATTAACACGGTTGGTGGAATTAACGTTACCTGCATAATCCATGAGCCGTTGCCGGCAAAAGTGTAGCCCGCATGGACGAGGTGCCTGTGCCTCGTGAACGAGCTGAGCAAGTTGCGCATGCATTGCATCAGCGTGTTCATCTGCGGGTGAATCAGGATCTCTGTCACCAGGTTCTCTGAAGCGTACTGGATTAGACGCTCGCCTGGAACAAAAGCGTTTCGTTAGTAATTCAGAAATAGACTTAATAGGGCAGAACTGAAATCAAAACTAAAATAGTATGGCAAAAGTTATTCGAATCATTTCGTCTTTAAACAAACATACAGTTTTGATTATTATAAAAAGCAAAGTATGAATCAGAGTATTTAATATAATAGAAAGGCCAGCTGATAAAATTTTTAAATTGTTCCTGTTCATTATCATGGATTTGGTGTATCAAAAATGCCGAATATAGCCCATAAAACTGGATAATATAACGAAATTATCATACTCCTGATTCACATTTATGTGTTACTGTCGTAAAGTGGAATGTCGTAGAGCCGAAAGCACATTAAAGCTTTACATAAAACTTTACATAAAATTCCCTTAAATATCTGGAATAATTCAGTAATTTACATTCGTGAAGGCTTATAAAACAAAAGTTATTCAAATGACGCCGCATTACGTGAATACGACTTAGTCTAAGTGTTTGGTGAATTTATTATATTCATTGCGCTGGAGAGAGGTGCGCTGGATTTTAGGTCTCCCCGAGATTTATGGGTTGCTGGAATAACGAGCAAAAATTGTGTTTTATTGACATTGGAAATGATAAATTATTGGTAATCATTCTTGGCCTACTGGAGACACGCCTTACCTAAGGAGATTTAGCTATAATCTGTACTAGACTTGAAATGTAAGAAAGTACTTGTTAAATTAACTTTAAAATTATATTAAATATAACTTATATCGATTATAACTTTTATAGATTTAATGCTAGTGAACAAATTGTCAAATTTTTTAAATAATTGAATGTGGCTTTATTGCGTGGCCGCACTTTATCAGCATGGCTTGGCCCTTAACTCTTTTCATTCTGAGAGTATACTCAAGTCTAACAACGGGAGAATGGACTGGTTTACAATGATAATGATGCACTGCGTCTCTCCATTAAAATGTTTTACATACAATTGTTAGGAAATACAATATTAACTTTCCATTGTTGCAAAGCTTAATTGAATCTAACTTTGTTTGATATCACACTTCAGTATTGTTATTGTAAGTTTTATACTTTTCACCGCTATTCGCAGTTCAAATTAATAAAGTTTGTATTGTACTCGACAGTTATTGTATGTCATTGTATTGAATACCATATCTTTTAAAATCTTTTATAACTCTTACAATTCAGCACTAACTACAACGAATTAGGTATTTATTTCAATGTTATTGAAATGTCTGCTTAATTTTTTTTTGTTATCTTTATCAAAGAACGTTATCAATCACAACATACTACCATGTAAAGTTCTGGCTCCAACGACATATAAGTGTGATGTATGGACGCAGTTCATGAACAAAACGCGTAATAAGCGTTCCTTTGACGTAGATAAAAGGGGGAAATTGTCCTTGGCCTCGCAAGACGTCTGTCTCACATAACGGCAAGTATATATGTTGCCCTTATACTTTTATTTATTTCGCATTTCATACTGAAAAAGCTACAATCTAGCAATTCAGGGCGCGTCAGCCTAGTTTGTGCTTACAGCTCCATTTTTCCTCGTACACCTAAATATACTTGAATAATGTCTCTGTTAATGTTACAGTTTACTGTGATCAAAATTTTCTTCAACTGTGGTTCTCACTTTCCCGTTCATAACAGTTTACCGTTTGAGAAACACAATTTATTACAGATTTCTGCTATTAGACATATGTAGATAGGTCAAAAAACGTTTAATTAATTAATATGTTAACTATGGCCACTCCGTTGATTCAGCCACAATCGCGAAACCAGTTTTTAAAGTCAAGAGTTCTTAAGAAAATGCTGTCTATGCTGCTCTTCTTTAACGATTAAATTTGAATCAGTTTTGTGGTTATAATTGGTAGCTCGAAACTTAAAATATTGTATTACAGATAACCACAAAATATCATTACTGGAGATTAAAACAAACTGCAATTCTATTTAAGTTTAAGATCGACACGGGTTACCAGGATAACATGAAGACAAAATCATAGATTCAGCTCAGGCGTCTGTGGAAAGATTACATAAGGCGCCTCCACAACTTAAGGCGGGATATTTTTACACCCGCATTGCGCCAAAACTGTAACGTTTGTCTTTCTGTGTAAGTCCGCTATTGGGTTACAAATAGTTTAGTTTGGTTCAACTGCTTTATTTATTTCAATCAAAATGTTTCTGTCAGTGATTGGAGACTGATCGTGTCGATTCGTAATGATTGTGATAAAATTAACTGCTACCATTATAAAGTCAAACCAGGTTTCTTACGGGTAGCTAGAGAGAAACGAGTGCCAAAGATCTCTATCGTAAATGCAATACCTCGTTTCGGAAGAAAAATCCAAAATTTCTATAGTAATTTCTCTCTCATACAATTGAACATTTTAGTGACCCAACAATGTTTTTCGCGTTCACTGGATCTGGCGCCGTCTCCTCAACTTATCCATTCTTCGGCAAAACAATTTGTATCAGCAATGTAATTTACATACCAATCTGGTCCCCCCTTACAAACGGTTAGCGTTTCATGTCGGGTAAGTATCAATATGTTCTACGTTATAACATCGCAGTCTGAATTCAGAAGATACATTATCATTGTCTCATCAAACTGATGTACCCATTAATATGTGATTTTATGAGAGAAAATTCGGGGTATCCAGGGTATTACTCAATAACGCTTTTCCTACCATATCCTTTGTTTATGTTTACGTGCATTTGGTGTTTTTAGTAGAATTAGTTGATAAGTGTGCTTATCTCCTGACGTAATGAGGTCATTTAAATGTAACTGCAGTCCCAGAAAATAAGATTAAACCACAAAATGTTTCTATCTACTGTCTTCTGTACCATTGCAGGTCATATATTCTGCTATATATGCTTCTGCGATTTAATTATGCCAGTGTCATATTATCTAGGTGCGCGGACCGAAATATTTTGAGGGTGGAACAATATTTTAATAAGCGCGCGAAAATTCAATTGTCTTTTGGAGGGAGTAATTAATCAAGCGTGCAGATTAAACTGAAAAACAATGAGAGGACGAAAATACCAGTAAAAATAATAGCCGAAATAATATTATGCGTCTAGGAAACAATTCAGAGTGTAATGTTTATTTATGACACAGCATTTTTCACGCATTGCATTCACGCATTAAACTGGCTCAAAATTTACATTTTCGCACTTCCATATTCTCGTGCGAGTTTCACGACATATTTTTTGTGAAAATACTGGTTTTTCACATATTTTTGTGAAATTTGGATAAATGTTTACCAGATAACGGCAAAATGGGAACAAAATCGCCAGTCACTATGCTTGAAATTCCACAATAACACTTGAAATTCCACTATTTGAAAATGTATATCACAAAAATTTTCTCATAAAATGTTCAGGGGTAAGTCGGACTGAACGACTTACGGTAGCTTGCTCTGTTATTTTGAAATTAAAATGACAAATTTTTCTGGCGAGAAGTGTTCCAACCTAATTCTTAGGGGTCGTAGTATGTAATTACGAGTATAATTATTATAATAACCACACACTAATAGGTATTATCTGTTTTGTAATTACTCTGGACAATATAAGACAGACACTCTGCACAATATACAATTAAGGATTTCTATGAGCCTTTATTTTGATTTGTCTGTCAACTAATGCACCATACACTCGTAGGCCATTAGATGCTTGACCACAGAATAAAATCAACACTTTGTTATCGGCTATGTCCATAGAACCACAATATAGATGATGGTAAGACCTACAATATGCGAACTTATATGCGTAAAGAAAAGCCACTTTTTGCTATTGCTAAATGTCGCACTAATGCTGGTAAACGCTCACCTATGTATCAGATGATGCTCAGCTATAATAAATACATTAACAAATTGCATTTGATAAACACTCGTCCTGGCTTATTTAAAAAACAAGTACTACGTACTATCTCTTTAAATTAGTCTGTAAGAACAATAAAAATCTTCGTATTGTAATCCTCCACTTTCAATAATATTATATTTATTGTTATAATAATCTGTGCTTAACGGTGTTGGTTAGCGACATAGTACAGTACTACTTGAAATTGTGATTTATTTGTAATCTTTGTTGTTTACTGTTTGTTAACCCCAATACATTGAAAAAAAATATATACACGAATGCAGAAGAACGAGATTCACCTATCTTCATCAAATAGGTCAGAGGCTGGCCGTTAGAGGAATTCAAACATCGTTCAAACAAAAAAAGTCTCCCCTAAATATATGGACATAAAAATGAAAGTGTTCCAGCGGGTAGCATCGCGCACAATATTACATCGGATAATCGGATTGGGATGGTAAATGAATTATAGCACATTGCGGGCCGTTGGCGGATTACGCCCATTGTGAGCGAGCCTTGGGCGGAATGCGATGAAGGAATGTAGCTACGTCATCTATAAAGCTATACTGACAAATGATTGAACGCGCCCACTGTGATCATTTAGATATTATTATTATAGCATCATGTTAGGTTCCTGACGGGGTAAGCAGAGAGTGCCGAGTGCCCAATGCCTCTGTTCTTATAAACTTGATGTGTTTCTTCTCATATCCTAAAAAAAGTCTTTCGACTTTGTTTTAATTGTTTCTGATTTGAATGTAGTCCTGGTAAATATTAAAGTAATATGCATTGTGCCTTAGACATACATAGAAGAACAATTTCCATTGTTAACTTGACTTAGTCCACGTCTGGACATACTTTCCCCAATCATATATTCGCTTGCTATATAGTAAATCGTCAACACGCTTAAATTAAAAATAACTAACAGAAGATGATTGATTGTCCAAGCAAGTTGTACTAGTTCTTCTATTCAAGAAAAAGTAAATATAGCCAAATATTTCGTCCGCCCAGTCGTTCCAGCGAGCGCCATTGCGACTCACTGAGTTGGAAGGGAGATAAGAGAAGCGAGCGTTATGATATAACTTCAACATATAATGCATGATTAAACTGGAACAACTTGAATAGATTTCGCTGCGAAAATCTCGCTGCAATAACTATTTGCAATGTTAACAGAGTGTATTTGTTTAATGAATGTTGTAGGGTTATACGCTTTGAACAGTCATCATTATTTACCATTGTATTGTTGGTGATGTCTTCACAGTTATTTAAAAGTAGTGTTAGTCGTAAATTAAGTTGTCATTAAAATTACGATTAAAGCCATGTAAAAATTTGTATTGATTACAATTCCAACCTCAACGATTTCAAATCATACTCCATTTCCATATTCGGAGGCATTCACTTTGGTTAATTCGAATTCATTCATTTCTTCGTGTGTTCATTCATTCTTGCATTTATTATAGGTTTATTCCATCGTTCATTCATTAATCTTTTATTCATTATTTCTTCATTCATTCCTCCTTAATTCATTCCTTCTTCATTTACTCCTCCTTCATTAATTCCTCCTTAATTCATTCCTTCTTCATTTACTCCTCCTTTATTCATTCCTTCTTCATTCATTCATGCACACATTGATAGGTTTATTCCAACGTTCGTTCATTTAATAATAAATCTGTACCTTGTGCATTGATCCATTGATCCTTCGTTCGTTCGATGATCCATTCATTTTTAATCGCTTAAATTCAGGAAAACTGGTTAACATTTTCTACAAGCTTTAATATAATAAATTATTTTAAATTTACCAATGATAATTTGAATCTACCAATAAAAATCTTTTAACCGTGTTCGAAATGTAATATCAATTAACAGAGACCAGGCCGGCCTCTTCGTATTTATTCAGACACTGTCGTGTAGGTATTTCATGCGAATGTATTCAGTTCTTTTAGCGGGCATCATTTTCTCGGCCCGCTGAATTGGAAGACAGATAAATAGTGCGTCCAATACGACCCCATTCAATATCACGGGTCCTTAAGTTTAAGCCGAATGAATATTAAAAGTATCAGTGTTTGAATAATGAACTGAACGTAAAACATTACATCTCGCCTGTTATCACCGAGGAGGTAGCCAGAAGAGTGCAGTACACTCCCACGGTTCACAAGTTACGTTTACGGCTCACTATGTACTAGGTGGTGAATCTATTACCATGTACGGGTCACATTTTTAGACTCTGAGCCACTACTATACAATTTAAGGCCAAAATCTGCCAAGTTAATCAAGTGCGGTTTGGCATATTTTACACACGTTTTAAAACATTATGTTTAATCCTAAGGTATGTAGGTTTCTTCATGGTGCGATAGTGGGTCATTTTTAATTTAAAACGCGCATGTTTTGTATATAGACACATGCCAAAGTTCAATCCCAAAACCACCAACCAATTCTAAGCGACTACACTATAAGTACTGTTGATATCATAATAATTTAATTCATTAATCCTTTTAATATGATAACAATTTCTAATTAAACTTCTGGTAGTCCCGGTGTCTGGAAAGCAGGAAGTTTCATGTCGCAGTAATGAAACTTTATTAAAAAATTCCAAGTAACTCTTACGTAATAGCGTCAGGTCACGGAGGGAGGGTCGTAATTTTTTTTTATTACACCAGGTCGGTAGTTTTACAGCCCTTCAAGGGGTTAAAATATCCACCCGCTTCTTAAAGGATTCAGGTTAATATTATCATTTATTTTATGATATGGTATGTAGTCTTTGCTTTTGGTTTAAAAAATTGTCATTATGTTCCAAGAAATACTAACAAATGCCCTGTAAAGATATAGATATTTCATATTCGGTGTTTTCTGTCTACCCTGCAAGGGACCTGGCGCCATTATACAATAATCATATTCAGCACGCCCTACCTTCGAGGCTCAACTCTTATATTCTGTTGATGTATACCCCATCGACATTAAAGGATGCAAAAACAGGAATAGTGTTTTAACAATACTCATATTTGTGTATATTGTTCCTATAAATTTTAATTTAAGTGTAATTTTAAGCAAGGGTAAATCAGTTTTCAGACCTACGGAAATGTCACTGTTACACATTTTGACAAAAACAACTCAGTATTTCCAATTATGTCAAACTTCGTGTTGATAGTTAGGTCAAATTGTGTTAATTTCAAAGATAAACTTAACTCCAAATGTCTCCCTTAAACAACAATTACAAAAATAACATACTTACGCACTCAGACGTAGACACAAATCAGTTACCACACAAACTAACGTACATTAATTAAATACCAAAGTTCACGCCTTCAAAAAGGTTGGATATGTTCCATTTATAAACTTTCCATTAGTCCATGAACGAAATTGATACCCTAATAACGCGCCCTTTGAATGAAACGTGTCCTTGGGGATTAAATCTAGCCTACGGAAAGCTATTGATGTCACAAGATATATATGTATGTCGCTTTTATTTCATCATCCACATCAGCCTGTTTTCAACCACTGGTCACTTTCAACCACCAGCCTGGTCATAGGGTTTTAGTTATAGTTATTTTAATTGCACCTATAATTTCAAACAGGTTTTATTGAAAACACCACGACGGGAATATCGCAATTACCAATTTCGAATAAACGTAGGCTCTCTGCCTAAGGATTTCGAGCTGTCTCCTTGCCTACCAAACTTATTTAGTCATTTATACGTTGATAATAGTCATAGTACATATTTTATTCTGTTAAAAAAACTTTTTATTTGACCTTCTTTTAGGAAGTCTCCGATTTGATTGAAGTACGTGTGCCTAGGTGTGCCTCTGCTGAATAGACCATTCCGCTCGCCTTATCCATCTGTTTCGTAACTCTACTACCATTCATGATTTCAGCATGATCTAACCATGTCTCTTCCATAATCCCTCATGTCTACATTTGCTTTTAAGTCATGTCTTTCCGTGGACGTATTATTCTCTCAATTAACTATCATCTTTAAAGGCACTTACATCTTTCTTTTATCTTTCACGCAGCTTAACCGCCTTTTACCTTCTTTCCCTAGGTATTCTTTTGTGTTACCTTTTCTACTTTTTTTTCTTTATTATCTTTCCTTATAGCCTTTGCTTATAGCCTTTGTTATAATGATGTTTTCTAAGAGTTCTATTTCATTTGATATTTATGTACGTTTTTGATGGGCTCTATTAATGTAATCATTCGTGGTACGAAAATATGACAATCATTGTCGTCTAGTAAATAAGCTTCTTCCTGTTAACAGCGTTTAAAATTCGCCACGAAAAATCATACGGAAAATTGACGCCTGAAATATAGTACGAAAGCCTCTGTTTTTGTGATATTTTCACCTCAAAAAAAGTTCCGTCCGTAAAACTTAAGCTTTTCATTTTTGTCACAAACCTTTGTGTATTCGTCGATACTTTACTAGGGAATTATGAAAACTTCAGTTTTTGCCATGCACGAAGGACATTTTTTTACATAATTCTATTTCAGTGTTTTTACATTTTTCTTCTCACTAAACCTGTTCACCTCGACTGCTATCTTCAATCGTTTTTTTCCATATAGTGTTAAAATCAACAATTTTATGGCAAAAATCTCATCTCATAAAGAAATATCATAGACCTTATTTACCTTCTTATTAATTATAACTGATAATATACCATCAATATTTTAATATATTTGTCTTCGCCTTTTATTTACTTTATCCCCTTACTTTTAGCATATTTTTTGGTACTGCAGTGTTTTATGGACGTAATAAATCAAATTACCTCGTTTATCGTATTGGTTACCAGTGCGACTACCGAACGAATCCCGAAACACGTATTAAATAGGAATTCTCTTATTAAAATTTTCCAGTAGAAGTTTCTAGGAGTGATTCGGAGTCTGCATTTATGCTCGGTGTAGGGCAATAGACTCACAACCTATTCTTTACTGAGACAAACGATACTAGTGGATTACAGGCGTATTACGTTTTAACAATGGGTTATGGTTGGGTGGCTATAATCACGGAGAGATGTTCAGTATCCTCATATTGACTTATTTTCTACACATACTGCATACAACTTTCTCTTCGTCTCTCCTTTCCATTATGCTGATATTTATGTGACTAAAGGCTTGCTTTTAGAATTTGATGATCGTTTTGGTAGTAAATGTTTTTAATACCGTTGGGTGTACATTAAATCTTAACATTTAAGGCCTCATATTTGCAAAAGGGATCGTGCAAGCTTTTATAAGATTATCCAGCTTTCTCAAGACGAGGCTCAAGATGTCGTTTGCTTAATTAAGAGGTTGGCACAAGACGCTGTATAAAAGAACCATGAAGTTGAACTTAGAGACGAGAGGCTTGCATTAAATTATGTGGTACGTAAAAAATACACAAATTGTGGCCAAGTATGAAAAACTGTGGTATTAAAATATAAAACGCCTCGTGCTAAAATGTTTTCGCTTTAATATTTTCCTTTCATATATTACTTGACGATAGAGTTTAATTAAAGTGCCTGACGAAAACCTTTGTAAATCGACCTCATATCTACTAGAGCATTAGTTGTATTTAAAAATTCATTAAATGTATTTTATTGCCTATCACAATTATGACAATATAGAGACAGAATAGTCTTGATAACATCATCTATTTTGTCAATTTTGATCCAAAGTCACGGACCTTCGGATTTCTGTCGTAAGTTTCTATTATCTTTGATCTAATAAATAGGTAATACACTGTCTAATTGTCTGTTCGCTACGTTGATAACGATGTATCGTAACAACAAATTGTCAGCGAAGTAATTACATACAACAGGAGAAACTATTCATGTCACAGTCGTCAGCAGGGAACGAAATATTATAATAGATAATGGTTAAGATTTATAGACTTCATAGTAAAGGAGCGTAAAATTATGTTCCCAACCGTAAACATAATTTGGCCAAAAAATTTGGCCGAGGTTATTGCCATTTGCGACTGACATAAAAAAACAACGACACAACGAAACTTCGTAAGCGCGGTACAAATAAATAAATTGTCAACGGCATTCGCTACAAACGTTTCGGAAAGGGACTGCCATAAAGCCATAATAGCATAATTTATCTAATGATCGAAACGCTACGGCCTATATAGAAGCATTACGGTCTGTATGGCAAACATTTGACCCAATCAGATCCAACATTGTAACCCTGGAACATTTGATTATGGGAAGGGTACAGTCGCGTGAGACGTTATTTAGTCGACGGGTTATATAACAGAAAGGTACAGTTAACACATCAAGGTATTAAGT
>DWEJ01001991.1:0-12086 GCA_018245835.1 Mysoria sejanus stolli | reverse complement strand
TGGCATTTAACAAATGAGAATGAGTTCCAAAGCACTTAGCCTCTTCATATGGTAATCTACGATTATATAATACATACACTGTGACCGTTTGATAGACACAGGCCACAAGCCATATTTATCAAATGACTGTGTGGGCGAGCGTTAAGCTCGGTACACATTGTGTGGAAATGGAATTTTTTTATTCAATGTAATATGAGGTAGTTGAATCTCAATAGACTGTTACAGTACAACGCATTTGAAGTGTTGAATTGGGGTGAATTGTGGGCGTATTTAGTGTATTTTTTGAGAACAAAATTGTACGGAAATAAATATACTGTGATCAGTTTGTATGAAACTGGCTAAATTACAATCCTTTAGTAAAGACTAGAGGATGTGAAGATACTAAGTTGCGTTTGTCGAAATTCTAAATTGAAATGTTTGGAGTGACTGAATTAAATCGACTGATTGACTCTAACAAAATATAACAGTTTCGCTTTATGTTAGCTAGCTAATCTGCTTTTTTGTCCCTTTTCGTTATATTTTTATTTCGTTTTAATTTCTATAGTTACTTAATTTTTAGTCATATTTTTTCTTATAGGTATTGGTGATTTTTTGTTATATGCTAAAAAGCACAATAAAATTTTGGTATTGTCGGCATCGTACTTCCGCTTCGTAACAATATGTATACACGCCTTAATAATGTTTAGCGTATCTAATTGTTAAAAATATAACAGTAATTAATTTAGTCACGGACAAACGTTAAACCTTTTACGGTTTACGTACGATTTATAACGAGATATACTTAACAGAGGTCAGTCACTGAACATTTAAATTAGCATGGAAATGTAATAATTTTGTTTTCGACCATTTCTCTAATAGCGCTTTTAGATATTCTAAGGCCGATGTCACACTTCCTTTTTTCAATAAATATTGGGTTTACGGTTGTTTGTATGAAAGGTATGTTATATCGTGACCACGATAATGAGTTATAAATGTATAAAACCTTGTCAAAAAGCGACCACATACATATATAATCACATAACACAAAAACTTATTTTGCTATTGGATCATGGGCAGTATTACCATTGTCAACTCTTTGAAGTTCCACTGGTGGATTCTAATCTCCTATCAGAATGAGAAAAACCAGAGAGCGACTGCTTTTATCAAAATATTTCACACACCGGCTTATGATGTCCTTATTTATTATATACATATATACATACTTGACAGAAAAGTCCTTGAAACGCTTAAGTTGTCGATGTAGAGACTAATTTCGAATGAAATATTGGATGTTAAGTGATTTATTAATGTTATATTCGTTAGTTAGAGAAACTTGTGGGCACTTATAATGTCATTTCCTTAGTACGAAGCTTATTTTAAATATAGAATGTAAGCATAAAGTAACTTAAGCTATTGATTGAGAGAAATCGAATGTTCGAGTTGATGGGGTCTCTGAGGTTTGAAGTATTCGAGTGCATTTCTGACTCTAATAAATTATGGGCATTTTTAGATGACATTTATTTTGCTACGACTTTATGCAGCGTTTCTATTCGTGGATAAATTTTTTGATCTTTCTATTTCTATGTTATGTTAGTGTTTACTTCATTCTAGTTCACTGCTTAAAATAAAAAATCTTTAGTTAGATACCAAAACACTGCAAGTAGTATGTTTGATAGTGTTAAATGAATTGACTTACAATTATAAATGTTCCATTTTGAATGATTGAAAGCGAAGGAAGTTTTAAAATTTAAATAAGTTAATAAATTTTGGATTCTATTGGCTCCGAGCCCATGCGGTTTGTATAGAATAATTGTGTAATATTTTTAAAAAAATCGGTAATATTTTGTGTTTATTGATAACAGTATTATACATTACGTGAACTCTACAACTCTATAAACTGCGGAGAGCCAAGAACTCTACATAACATTCATTATATCAGTAACAAAAATATGTCCCATAACGATATTCCCGGAATCATTGAAGTGCGGATGGCACGCGATTTCTCGGAACCCAGAATTCCCATCGCCCCGAATTTTTTTTCGTCCATTTCTCACGGGGGTGCGTGTGTTATTTTATCCTTTTTTCTCAACATTCCTGAGACGTTTGCTTTCTGAAAGCCACAGGTAGAGATCTCCGATGCGGACTTAGCTTAGCCCTCGCGTAACTCTGTTGTAAGTTTGATCCCTTTGTCTGTGTGTGTGTGTTTTTGTAGATCTCTATACAGAATGAGCGCACTGAGGTCACTTCTGTCAAGCAACAATAGAAACAGGAATGTAAGTTCGTATAGAGCTCAGTGAAGCGTGTTGGATATGTATGATAATAACGATAAAAGGTGTTATGGATATTTGGAGCTTTTTATGTAGGCACATATATTATTGTACTACGCAGTGTTGTATTAGAATTGTAGTCTCAAATTCCTTATGCGTGAGTGTTTTATATGATTTACAAAAAGTTGTTTTAGTTTCTTTAAAAAGTCTCGAATAATAAATTTCATGCAACCTAAAATATGCTATACGCACAGCTAACCGCCCTGGCCACCTATGAGGCAGCATAGGCGGGTGTGTTCTCCGAACCCCAACCCGAATATTCACGGTGAAGATGGTCATAACCCCTCAGAGGGGACCTATGTCTAGTAGTGAACTGCAACAGGGCTGATGATGACAGTCATATCAAATCACGTTCATGAATCATGTATCCGACACGACTTTCTCATCAAATAAGGAGTATGGCACTAGTCAGTCCCTAGTGAGATTATAGTTTGGATTCAGTTAAAGATACAACGTAGTGAAAATCAAATTTTAGATTTTGTCCCTTGTGTACACTACCGTATAAGTCGCAGCGACGCTTGAGCATCGTGAAATGTGATGAAATATTTCATAGTACTTAGATGTGATGCATCGATTATCTATACTCTGTACAGATAAATAAAATTGTCTGTTTGTAATATTCAATAATAGTTAGGTATGTGGAGGAGGCGCGGCAGGTCTGTAAGGATAGAGATATTTGGCACTCAGTGCTCTCTGCCTACCTCATGAGGGACCCGGCGTGAAGATATGTATGTACTTTTAAATATGTATGCAAACACTGTCATCATCATCATCATCATATAAACACTGTGCATACCAAATTAACATTTTTTACAATTTTAGTCTGTGTCAACCTACCCCGTGAGGGACCCGGCGTGAAGATATGTATGTACTTTTAAATATGTATGCAAACACTGTCATCATCATCATCATATAAACACTGTGCATACCAAATTAACATTTTTTACAATTTTAGTCTGTGTGATTGTTCTGACTAATCTCTGAAACTTCTTAACAGATTTTGACGGAACTTTCACTGGCAGGTAGTTGATGTTATAGGGAGTAACTTAGGCTACTTTCATTTTAGAATTTTAAATTCTACGCGGACGAAGCCACGGGCACAGTTTGATTGTTATACATAACTTAACCCGGTGTTATGGATTAATGCTAATATTCTTTGATACTATTTTATTTTTTTACAGCTTCATGCGTACCCCGTTAAGGGCTTGGAATAATAATATGTATATCAATAATTATTTGTTTCGAGTTAACATGTTCAGTTTTCTTTGAATAAAAAGTTTCGTTTATAAAGTAATTTTCAACTTTCAGATTCGAATTGAGCAAGTAATTTTAAACATTTTCGAAATTGAAGGTTCTAGAATCCTCTGTAAGTACTTGTACTGTGCAAGTAGGTACGCCTATATCTGTCATCGCCACTTAGCTCCATGTCTCAGTTATCTGGCGCTGTAATTTCCAGTTTCTAAACACCGTTTAGTACCATCTCAGTGTAAGACAACTAATGATAAAGTGACATTTAGTGAAGGACAACATAATTCGGAACATTAATTTATTTTGACATTGGATATTCCCGACATCGCATAACGTCACCTGGCCTACTGAGCAGTTTATTTCTATGGTATAAAAAAGTAAAAATAAACGGTATGCCGTTTCTGCACTTGCGGCGCTCTATGGCGCATTCCTCGCCCGTAACACCGGGAGCGGTTAGTCGGGCTCAATAATAAGAATATGAGCGTAAAAAAGGAATACGTCAAGCCGTGCGTTTCGTTCGCCCGCGCCTCGAGCCCCGGCCTTCTGTCATATACTTTTTACTTTTTTTTTTCGTTTCTTTTTGTACCTTTTTTTCATCTGCCTCTCTGAGGATAATCGTGTATAACGCTACACTGAATTCGTGGAGTTTATTAATATGAAAAATTATGGACGCGCGCCTTTCTTTTCAGAGAAAGGTATCTTGTAGTGGATAGGTAGGTGAAATGGTATTGTGTTGTGTGTGATGGAATGTATGTGTATTATGTATGTGAGTCGTTGCATTGTAATTGGATCGTCTTACCTTTTTGTATTGTATTCTACGGAATCATAAAATTTTTAGAATAACTTATTGTGTAATTATGAATAATGAAAGTTCATTCGAAAATATCGTATTAGGAGATTATTGTAGTTAGCTGAGAAGATAAGTAATTTTCAGTTGATTAAAATGCAATTCCAGATAATAAAAATATTACGTCTGGTCTGTAAGGATACATATATTCAACGATGAATACTCCCTATTCACTCCGTATGGGGCCTAGCATGATAGTATAATAATAATATGAAAATGATTCTTTTAAAAGATAACTCCATATTTCGTCCGTATAAGATAACGCCAGTATGGTGTGATGGTTACACTTGCGCGCAGACGGCCCGGGTTCGAACCCAAACGCATGGTTCCACAGATGTTGCGCTTTATTAGCCATTATCTTCTAAGAACATGCGATAGCAATATTCATATTCCCTATTCCTGTCCGTTGCTTCTGTGAGAATGGAGTACGAGGAAAATGAGTTACATTTATTTTGTTATTTTATTTTTTTTAATTTAGATAATTTATCGTATACGTAAAAATATTTTAGGCTCGGATTGACGAAATAAAAAATTTTTCTTATTTCTATAAATTAAATTTATTAATTTTTTTTATTTTATATTTTTGTTCTTATTATTTTCCTGAACAATGAAAAATATTTTTTGTCAACTCAAATGCATGTTCAGAAACATGTCATTGTGACGAAAGCGGGTACCCGTCTATATTGAAACGAATTAGAATTTCGTTCAACTCACATTACGCAACGGACCATAAAATCGCCTATAATTTTTCATTAACGCCAAGATTAAAGTGTCAGGTCGTAGCGCTTACGTCAGTCCCACGTGGTAACGTCGCGCTGACGCAACGTAACTATTAATCGTAATCATTACTATGTTAACGCTTATGATACTTATACTTATTTTAACAATAATAATAATTCTACGCATATCGATTTATTTTAGTAACGTCAGCAAGTGTTTTTATGTGTAATGTATTTAGTCTAAATAAGTACGCAAAGAGGCAAACTGATCATATAATAAAATTGTCTAATATTTTTTTCTCTGCGTTACGAGTTCTCTATTGCATAAAGTTACATAAATAGACGTTATTTTTGTTATTATATTTGGTCCACAAGTAGCGCCGACATCCGTCCGGCGCTCGTTCGCTACTTCAATAACATTAAAAAAAACATGGCCGTCTGATCTGGCGACTCTACCCGTGCCCAAGGGCCGGCAGGCGTGAGGCATCTCAGGAATGTTAATCGCAGGGCCCCCGCCCGGTGTAGCCCGAGCTCAGGGCTGCTCTTCATGTATATTTAAAATTTGGAGACGACGAAAAAATTAAATTTTTGCTTTGGTGTAATGTATGCAACACTTCAAAGGACGTCAAGGATAAATAATAGAATTAAACTGTATGTGTATGTACAAACATATATACCATATCTATCAAGTGCGCATGATTGTGTTTATATTATTCATAGCCGTCTTTAACTGTCTTTGTTACGTTAATTATGTTTAAAAAATCTTTTTCATATAATAAATTTTTAGTTAGATACTAAAATAAGTTTACTTAAAATGTTTTCAATTGAAACAATTAGTTTAAACTCTGCCCATGGCAGCCCTACGGCGGCCGAGTAAAAAACGAAAGACTCGAATTTCGGACACGCTGTTATCTAGTGGTACCTTTATCCTTTGTTTCAGTTCAATTTATTTTACAAAAGCACATTGAATGGACCGTCCGCGGCACTTGCGCAGCCGGCCGTGTATATAGCCGCTATAGGCAAATCAAGCACCATTCAGAAATGTGTGAAATTCGCTAAAATGTTTTCAAATTAATATACCCACAGCTAAAATTTAGTCCCCGTCGTAAAATTTAACAGACGATTGGATCTCACCAATTGGCGAAATATCGCCTTTAATAGCACGCACGTCCGATATTATTATTTCATTAATTCACACATATGTAAATTAGCTAATTGTGAAATGTTTGCTGTTTATTGATGTGAAATCAACATATTTATTTACTTTTACATTAACAGTTTTATTGAAGAATTTTCATCGTCATATAAAATCGTATTATTAATAAGAAACCCGAATTCTATAGAAAATTACGTTGATTTCATATTGGATTGTCCAATACCCTATATTTATACCGTAAAAAAATCGAGATTAGTACTGAGTTAGCTTTTAAATGTAGGACTATGAACCCACTGTGAAGATGCGTGCCATAAACAGAAGGCTTAAGGGCATTACGTAACTGATTAAAGTATAAAACAAAGCAACCAGTACATGAAGATTTTCTCTCGTTGGTCGTATCCAGCAGATAGGCGAAGAGGAGAAAAAATCATAAAATTAGTTCCGTGGACCTGTAGGAGGGAGTGAGATGGACTGGGCGGCAACGGACGCTGAGTTGGAGAGGGACGGAAGATCGGAGTGAGTCGAAAACTAACCGGTCCCAGGGAGGCAGATGCGCTTCTTGAAACCCCTACGGCAAACTAGCAGATTTGAACAATAAGAATATAATTATTAAAATTATTTAGGGAGATGTATGTATGTATGTATGTAGAAAAAAGACGTCAGCAGTAAGGCTTCAGATATTTGGCATTAGATGATCTTTGCTTACTTAAGGTACCTGCCGTGACCATTATTTATAGTAATAATTTAGGAAGACACTTAAAACGAACGTACATGATAAAGTAATGATTATAATTTTTGAATGGTCATTTGAGTTATTTTAGTTTAAATCATACTTATGTACTTGGTGAATTATTAATACGGACCGCGGCGTCCAATATTTTGACATATTGTATATTTTTTGGAGATATACTATATGTATTCTGATGTCTATGTCGGTCAAAAAAATATCAATTAAAATCATGACTAAGGCACTTTTAAAACATACCATAGAATCCAAAGGTTAGGATATTATTAATTATTCATATTTCAGATCGCCAACAGATGCCACTGGTCGTTTAAATTCCACTCAAGTCGCGGCGAACGTGAAACTTATTGATTGCAAATGCCTCGAGTCATTATCCACTTCAACTGAATTTTTGCCGGCGTTTCATCGCAAAAAAAACACTAGCACACATAGTAAGCTATTAGCCGTACATACCAACTGGAGGAATGTAGGCACAGCGCCAAATTACCTGTCTGCTTGCACACCTACTCGTCTCTGGGCGATGTTATGAATTAAATTACATATTTGGAAGTTGGTGAATTGTTTTTAAAATGTTCCCTCCTGCGAGCGTAATGCGCTGGTGGACGCCAGACGGCACTTATTAAGAGCTTGACATGGTATGCGAATATTTGTTACCTGCTTTTTATTAGGACTTAATTATTAGTCTGCTCGCTACTAACGTGCGCGCTGTGCACATGTACGTTGAGGGGCGGGTTGGTTGAGGTAAATAAATATATACTGTGATGTTTCGAAATAAGACGGTGTTGTTTTAGTTGTGGTGTACGCTTCTTCTATAGAATATTACGATTTGTGTGAACTGTTCTCTTGATAGTTATTTTATGTACGATTATGGTTATGTTTTTAGATATGTTTATAAAAATTATCATAATTATCTCGTCGGTGACGTCCCGAGGTTTACTTGTCAGCGCTGAAAAAATAATCAAACGTCGGCCTGCACATGTGTGGCTTAGGAATTATGCGGTTTGTTAACGAGAAAAAATGTCAGCCATCCCGCGTCTGGAGGCACGGCTCGCGTGAGAAGAGGCTCAGCTCGGATCGAGTTTTATTCGATGAAAAACGTCACTAGGCAACGTGCACTCGGGCTTTTCGGATTATGCCGCGGCTCTGCCCACGCGAACATATCGCTCCATCACAGCCATATCTCATTCAAATACGCGGGACATTTCATCGCAGAGTTAATTCAATAAGAGATAAACCGTTCTGTCAGTCGAGTACTTACAGGGCGTAGGTACGGAGTCGGACCGGGACCAGATTGCAAATGCGTGTAAAGGAATTCCGGAACAAAAATGCGCGCGTCTACCTGCACAGTCGCACCCGCCAGATGGGCCCCCCGCGCGCCCCGCGCATTCCGACATTAAACCGCGTAAATTGATTACGTGGAAAATCTGAGAAAATCGCGAACTAACAGCAGCCGTAGCCGCCGCCGTCGCGCCGCCACATGCGAAATTGTCAAGTTTTTTGCATTCCGCGCCGCTGACACGGCCGCAGGCGGCCTCGTCCGCCGAAGTAGCGATAGCGACAATTGTTTATTGCCGTGTAATTAGCCGCGTCACGGAGTTCCTCGCGACGATTCGGTGTCGAAAATGTATTTTTATTCGTTCAATTTCGAAATAAAAATGTTAATAGACCGCTGGAATCCAAGATTCGGTGAATGATTCGCGCGCGGAGGACACGGGACGAGGTCATGAGGGTCCGTTACGGCGTCGGGCGCACGTTTCGTCGAACTTATTACGACAGATGGCCGCGGCCCGGGAGGCGGGAGCGGGCGCGGACGCCGGCCCTTCGGAGAGATCGACCTCCGAAATGCGCCCGAGATTGCATTCTTTCGGCGGCGCGGGCGCATTCCACTGCGCGCCATCCGAGCTCCGCGCGCCCGCGCCAGTCGTCGCGCGCCCTTTTGGGGGTTAAGATGTGTCCGTTGCGGCGGACGCTCACGATGTGGTCCCAGCCGCCTCCCCCCGAGCCAGAGCTCGAGCCGACCTTTCGTGCCCGCGCTGCTTCCGCGGATGCGCATACCTGGTGCAGGGGTTGCTTCGGCGCCCGTCAACTAGCTAGGATGGTTCGCAGCGAGCCTAGGGAGTACGGCGTTAGGGTAGATCCTACGTCTGTTACGCCGCCCGGTCTGCGCGTGCGCGATGAACCTCAATATCAAAATCTAGAAGAGCTGCGCAAACGGCCGGAGTACGCGAATCTCGACGAGATTAGTCGCGAGTTCGGTTACCGCTTGTGCCCAGAGGGGCAGAACTTAGAGGACGAGGCTATTTACGAGAATATACTGTCAGTGCGTCAGATACGTTCCGCGGAAGTGCGTTTAGTGCCGGTGTCTGAAGTGGCGTACTACGAAGGCCAAGGTTACGTGGCGACGCAGGTGCTAAGCAGAAACGGCACCTTCCCGCAGTGCCCGCCGCATACATGGAGCCGCCTGCAACACGCCGGCAGGATGACTGGGTCACTTCGTCTGTTCACTGTAAATATCTTGAATTTTTTTTATCGAATCTCGCCTGTTTTGAGCGAAATATTTAGATTTTAAATCGCCTCGAGCTGAACCCGTCGGTAAATGTATTCTCGTTGCCAACTGGTCGGACACAGTACAGCGCTATGTCGATATTCGTTCGTTACTATATGATTTTACATTTCGATTTGATCGCGCAAACAGGATATGTCCGTGAGTTGTGATGTGGTCGCTTTTTGTACACATTCCGCGCAAAAAGTCGTTGCCCACTGTAATGCTGAATTTATGTGCCGAGCAAAAAACTAACCCGCGGAATTTTTCTCTAATGACTTGTTAATTTTGGTAGTGACTTGATAAATTTCGTACGAAGTCGTGAAATAATTTGACCCCACCATTTGTTTGGTTTCAACACCCCAGATCTCTTACAGGGTTGGCGGAGACCACCGAGTGGCAAATATAGTTTTTTTTTTTCGTTTTTTAAATAATTTGGAATATGTTTCTTGCTGATTAATTTTATGTATGTATTTAGTTTATCGTAGTGGATTTCGGGATTTGGGGTTGCTTCTGTGTTCATTTTTTTCAGGTTTTCCAAACGTAGTGAAAACAGAAGTTCATTATTTATTTATTTTTTTATGTAATTGAAACTTGAAATAATTAAAATAATTAAGAAAATTGACAAATATTTTACTTTGAATGGTTCTTATATAATCTTGTATGAATATTTAACTACAATTAATGCATACAAGTATATAAAATGAATGATAAGTTTCTTATACGTTAAATAAATATGCGGACATTATTAGAAATTGTATTTATACCTACCTAATATTAAAATTTATGGACATATAAAATTAATAACTTTTTAGCTAAAACGTTTAGTTTGATGCAGTATTGATCTTTGAAAGTACTTTGCTTACTTTTAGGCTTCGATCTATATGTAGGCACCTAATTTCTATTACCTGGCATATTGCATTCGCAAGTTAATAGCAATGTTATTAATATACCTAATAAAATGTATAACTAATAAAATGTATAACTAGTAAAATGTATAACTAATAAAATGTATAACTAATAAAATGTGTCCCAATTGAAGATGAAACAACTATGTACTAATATCATTGCAAGTGCAACTTGTCGATTAAATTTGACTACAACGAAACATAAAACGATAATTATAATATCTTAGATTTATATGAGGCTTGATTATTGAAGAGATTTGAGTAACTTAAAATCTATTCAGTATTCTAGAATGTTTTATAGTAGATTATAGCATAATAATATAACATAGTTAATTCTTTGCAACCCAGTAGTGCAGTGCGTAAATTTTGCCGCGAAACTTATGTATATTTTGGCATATATATGTGTTATTTATTCCTCCTAAATAACATTTTGCCGAACAAATATCAAACCCTCGTCGCGCTTCACGGTGATATACTTGAAGCTGTTTTAAACAATTTTTATGCTCCTCCAAAACGTGCTTGGGAATTAAATTTTTTTGCCCGCTACATAAAATTATTTTATCGCTATTCAGAATTACCACGCGAACTCTATTTGGATCATGTTTTCTCATATTTTCAAAGCTCTTGTAATATTCTATTCTAGTGTTTTTTACAAGTAATAAATAGTTATGTTTAGTGAATTGTTATGACATTTTTTTTCTTGAATAAACTTTATGGCATCATAATAGAGATGTAAAAGAATATTAATAAGTTGGACAGATAACTGTATGTATTGAAAGAAAATTATATTATTTAACGTTACAAAAAAATTAATAAGAATTATTAGTTTGAAAATTTTTCCACGAAGCGCACATAATACCATAATTAGGGAACCGAATCATATCAAACCGTTTATAATAATATCGGTCATTAAAACAACATATAATTTATTTAAATACATAGCAACAGTGACTTGCAAAAAAATTGTTAATAGTCAGTTGCTAGTAAAACGAAACGTCATAAAATACCAACAAAAAATCTACGTCAATAATGTTTACGTTATCGACGCATTACGATATTTTTATTTCAACTGTAATATACGTTTTCGTTTTTGTAATACATTCCTCATGAACTTGAGAAATTCTACGCTGTGTAATATTTTCCTGGAAATATTGATCTCTTGAAATATGTGTTTGTTTTTTTCCAACAGCTACTGATATGTATGTGCTGTACAATATTTAGAGATAATGAAATATGTAGAGCACGTAATGTAGAGTTGCTACTTTTTAATTAGAATTTAGAGAATGTTACATTTTCAGTTCATGTGTCACGTAGCGTGTAATTAATATACGTAAGTATGTAAAATGGGGATAGTTGATATGAAGTCATTTGTTCCTTCAGCTTTTTCCTGAATGAAGTCGTATCAGGGATTAAACCTATATTATATATGTAGTACATACATACATGTCTTCATCCCATGTTCCTCACGGGGTAGGCAGAGAGCACCGAGAGTTATTAGAGGCAGTAGAGCAAACATGTTTGACATCAATACAAATCCTGTTAGTAGAAAATACTGGGAAAGTAAAAAAGGAAAAGTATATAATTTTTGGTGTTGGAAATACTTTGCCTATACCTA
>DWEJ01001990.1:0-12087 GCA_018245835.1 Mysoria sejanus stolli | reverse complement strand
CAGTAGCCACTTACCGTCAGGTGGACTGCATGCTCGTCTGCTACTTCTATATTATAAAAAAACCACTTGCGCTTATTTCATATCAACTGAAGTAACACCGGGCATAACTCTGCGTATCTTACAATCCGATAACATTATACAAAGCATTAAACACAAGTTGATTTAGAACTGCAATTATTATTTTCTCGTTGGCAAGGTTTGTAAGAAAATATTATAAGCGTGAAGTAGTAAAGTTGGCTACGAGTACAATAAACTGAAACCGGCGCGTCTGGCGGGCGAGCGTTCTGTTCACGATGTTAGTGTTCTGAAAGGGGACGAGCTATCTAGTGCTATACAGTCGAAATGGCTGAAAGATTTATTAACGTCATAAGCTAATATCATCGAACTTTACAAATGACTGTAGACGGCGATTATCTGATTTGTAAGCATCTTACATGAACAGTGACGATTACATTGTTGGTCGAGTTTTCCCGAGGGCGATTGTTGATCGAGAGATTGCTGATCGAGAGAGATCCAAATTACGGGTCGGCTGTTATTGGATTTTTCTAACTTGTATTTCCTGTAGAGGCTCGGAATCTGGATTTGTTCCCGATGTCCGGTAATGGAGTTCTGGACGTAAGCGTAGCTGCTACAACCGTGGTAGCGTACTGCACTCTTCTGCATACGTATGCCGGGACTGCAGGTGTAATATCACGTTAAGTTACAGTACAAGTGTCTTAGCTGTGTACTGTACAGATAACATAAATTGAAATATGATGGAATTCTGATATTATTATATTGAAATTTCAAATGTTACTTAACTGTAACGTAACCATGTCATATGTAAGTAAGTGTGTTTTGTAGAATATTTCTAGTTTTAAACATTGTTATTAAGTACGTGTACATAATAAGAAGGGTCGACTGCCCGGTCGGTTGGGTGGCCGCAAGCGCGACTGCCGATTGAGACATTTTGGATTCTGACTCTAGATCGGGTACTATCGGGATTTTCGAACTTAAAATTGTTTTAGGTATACACACACACGTAGGAACATACATACATACAATACCTAGGAACACCATGTATTCATCGATGGAACAAATAACTACTGGAACGTGGGAGTATACTGCTGCATACTGCTGTATACCTCTTCGGAGAGATACAGGCGCGATTTTCCGTTATACATTCATAAAGTTTCCGTTACATATACTTACAATCGCTACAATTTGATTAATTCTCATGTTTTGAACTCCGTTTCGAAATACATTCGATTCTCAATGCAATTCGAAACTCTCACTAAGCGCATTGATAAGGTTGAGAAGGATGTGGAAATTTATAAATCGGCATCATCGGAGATAAGTAATATCAAATCCTCAATTGCAAAGGTGAACGCAGAGTATAAATGTAGTGAGCAATGGTCGAGACGGTCCAACATCGAAATATACGGGATACCGGAAAAGAAAAATGAAAACCTGTTCAACATTTTGAAAATTATATCCGATCGGGCTCAATATTCCATTAATCCATCATCTGATATTGACTTTATTTACAAGAGTTTCGCTTAAAAATTCTGAAACTAAAAAAAAAAAATAAACCCATTGTGATCCGTTTCTTAGCCCGCTATAAAAAAGATGATTTCCTCTCGCGAGTACGAAGGCTTAAATGGAAAGCTAAGCGACATTGGCTATGAATCTTCGGACAAAGCTATCTACTTCAACGAACACCTTACTAGGCCAAACGCAAAGGCCAAAGGCTCAAACAAAGCCTTGCTGCAGCGCGCTAAGTCTATCGCTAAGGAAAAGCAATATGCATACGTCTGGGTAAAAAATTGTGCTATTCTCGCCCGACGCAATGACACCAGTCCCGTAATTCTTGTTGCCAACGAACACGATTTAAACAAAATCATGTAAATGCATTGATTCATATTGTCTTGATTTATCAGTTTTTATTTGTTTCTTTTACTAAGTACTCTGTGCCACTTTGTCTGTGTTCATTACGTACTATTTTCGTTTATAGATTAAATGTTTTATTACCATTATGGAAGGGAAAATCAATTTTTTTGTTAACTATCTAATTTTTATCTATCTCATTATAATTTGGACAATCTTTTCAAACAATGGATTCCATAATATATTAGTTAGCCAACTTAACATTATGTGGTGTATTACGTTAAAAACTAGTTATGATGGCTCCGAATAATAAATTGTATATTTATTATCAAAATGTACGAGGCCTGCGCTCCAAGACCAATGCTTTCTGTAGAAATCTTCTGTTATGCAATTATGATATCATTTGCCTAACCGATACTTGGCTTCTACCATCTTTACTTCGGAACTTTTTGATCAACGATATAATGTGTACAGATGTGACCGTGATTATGACACGTACGGAGGTAAATTTGGAGGAGGAGTTCTAATAGCTGTACATAGGAATTTATCTGTCCAGAGCGACTCAAAAATTCCTTTTATGAATGCCTCTGCCGAGGCTATCGAAGTTGTTATCAGAGGAAAAAATATTTTTTCACATATATTTTGTGGTTACTTTCCACATAACCGCCATCATAGTGAAACACTTATCGGTTTTTTCGATTACGTAACTAATATTGTCCTCAGCAAACCGAATAACAATTATTTAATCCTCGGAGACTTCAATATTTCTGCGGCTAACTGGTCATCAAATTCCAATGCTCTTATCAACTCTGCCACTCAGGATTTTAGTATACGTGCCCTACATAACTTTCTATGTGTTACCAACTTCGGCCAATATAATCACGTACAGAATGTCAATAGTAGACAACTAGACCTTGTTATAAGCGGAAACCCTTGCAAGGTGTTTCACTGTGATACTCCAATAATCACCGAGAATGCCCATCATCCTGCCTTAGTTATGACAACAAAAGTTACGCATATACGAAGTCTCCAACTTTCGTCAAGAACAATTCGACTGTTTCATCAAGCCGAATATGAAAAAATCAATGAGCTTTTATCTGAAATAGAATGGTACAACATTTTCAATTCTAGAAATTTAGAGTCTATATTTTTTTAATTTAAGTACTATAATTTTTTATGAAATCATTAATGATGTAATTGCTAAGACCGTTCCGACTAAGATATCTCGTAGCCAAAACCGATATCCTTTTTGGTATTCTAAGGCACTGTTTAAAATTAATAAAGAAAAATTTAAATTCCATAAAAAATGGAAAATTTACGGAAGGTTTTGTGATTTTGACTCATTTAAATTTTTAAGAGAACGCGAAAAGCGGGTGCAGCAAGAATGCTATATTACTTACATGTCTGAAGCTGAAAGTCGTATAAAGCGCGATAGCAAATATTTCTGGTCTTTTGTAAAAAGCAAAAAGGGTTTGACTGAGTTACCTCCCTCAATGTATTTAAACGACAGATCGTCCACTGATACTCAAGAAATTGAGTTATTTAACGAATATTTTCACTCTGTCTTTGAAATGGACGTAAATCCCAATTCGACTGCTCGCAACCCTGCATTAAGCATGGCACAACCTAACATCTGCTTTAGTTCCGAGTTAGGTAAGGTACATATTTCTGTTGATATTGTCAATAAATATTTAAAAAAACTAGACACCAACAAATGCTGGGGTCCAGATGGTATACCAACATTATTTCTAAGAAACTGCCACGAGTGCCTTGCACTGCCACTATTCATACTTTTTGACCGCTCCTTAAGTTCAGGGTCTATGCCTAAGGTTTGGAAGCAATCCTTTGTTGTCCCAATCCTTAAAGACGGGAACAAACATAACATCTTAAACTACATGCCCATTTCAAAGCTCAATATAGCTAAGCTCTTTGAAAAAATTGTTTATGAATATATTTTTCCACTGTTGAGACCACAGATTATCAACCAACAGCATGGCTTTGTAAATAAAAAATCTACAGAAACCAATTTATGCGAATTTGTGCAGATCATTACTGCTGCTATGAGTAATGGATAACAAATGGACACAATTTATACTGACTATTCGAAAGCTTTCGATAAAATCAGGCATTCGGTCTTGGTCCGCAAACTGGAAGCGTTCGGCATACATGGCGTTCTACTTCGTTGGATAACCTCTTATTTACGAGACCGAAGTCAAGCTGTTACCATCAAAGGGCTTTGTTCTTCTTTTTTGCCTGTTACTTCGGGTTTACCTCAGGGGTCTCATCTTGCTCCTCTCTTATTTAATTTATTTATTAACGATATAACATCAATATTTGATCGATCTGAAGTTCTTTTATATGCTGATGATATGAAAATCTTTTGTAGAATTAAAACCCTTTCGGACTGTACAGATTTGCAAAGCGAACTGACAAAATTTTTAACCTATTGCAACAATAACTTCCTATATCTAAACATAAAAAAATGTAATGTTATAACATACACTCGGAAATCGAATCCTATCAAATTTGACTATCAGTTGGACAACACCATAATAACTCGTGTAAATGTTGTAAGGGATCTGGGATTAATGTTAGACGACAAAGTCAGCTTTAATGAACATATTAATTACATAGCCGCTAAAGACTATCGTATGCTTGGTTTCGTTTTAAGGGTAAGCAATGATTTTAAGTCTGACTCAATTCTTTTACTTCTATTTAATGCCTACATAAGACTTGAATATAGCTCCGTTGTTTGGAACCCACAATATAATATTCAAATTAATAAAATGGATAGAGTGTTTAATCTTTTCTCTAAACACATGAAATATAGATTTAACACGGTGTTAGATGCTTCTACTTTAATAACCAGACGTTCTGAAAGAGATCAAATGTTTTTGTTCAAAATTCTTAATGATTACGTTGATTCTCCCTTCCTTCTCAGTAGCATTTATTTTAGATGTCCACGGATAAACTCTCGTATAAAGAGCCTTTTTCATGTTCCCCTTTCAGGTAAAAAATACCTTTCCAACACATTCCTGTATCGCTCCTCTAAATTCTACAATTAATATCTTTGTAATATTGATATATTTAACAGCCGCATTGGAGAATACAAACGGAACAAACATTTCTATCTTCTGACGTAGTCAAACATTTTGTCAATCCGCGAAGTAGACAGAAAACGAGCAAATATCATAATCCATATCATCCGGAGGATGACCTTGTCGACTGCAATGAAACATTCGTATATGTATTTAACAGTTTGTATATGTATTTAACCTTTGATAACTTTCGAACGAATTTACCGACTGTACTGCAGTTGACAGCATTATATAAGGTTGTGTATATTTGAACCAGTTCCGGTCAGTAGATTTTGAGAAATCTCAAAAATGGTGTAGAGTAATGGTATTGAATTTGAAATAACTTTTAATTAATGCGATTCATCCATTCAAAAAACTAATTTAAACTTTTAAATCCGTATTTGAACACACCAATTTCTTCGAAATCGATTCATATATGGTTTTAAAATATTATCACGTAGCTGTTTTTTTAATATATGGCGTATGTAACTACATAATTATGTAATATATAAACCGATCACCCAATGTTAGGAGTAATAAAGTACATTTGTAGCAATGCAAACGTTTCGAATTACACTCCCGCTCCGAACCTTATAAATATCTTGTAAATTTTCATCTGATTCAATTATCCATATGCCTCATTCAAGTGTTAGCGACTGCTGATCGCGAGATCCTGGGTTCGAATCAGAGGTGGGATACTATTGGATTTTTATAACTTAGAATCTAATTTACATTTTCTATTTAAAATATCTAGTACTAACTCGGAGTGTATATATGTGTGGCGCAAATCACTAGCGCTATACACTAACATCCCTAGGCCCGCACCGCGTCAGGCGAACGCGGGGCGGACTTGAGAGGCGGGGGACGCATCGCCGCGGCTCGCCGAGACGCCTGCGCCGAGCGCTCACTGCCGCTCACCAGTGACGATCACGCTTTCGCAACTACTTCATGTCGCTTTTTCTCGCGCCCTCCGCCTTAACGTCTTTGCGATAATTTAATGTGTGCACCCCGTCACGCTAATATTGTCGCGCTATCATTTCTGCTTAAATACTGCTGCTTCATTTTGAACGTATTTTGTGAAACGAATAAACTATATAGTATAATTCTGCCGGACGTTTAATTCGTAAGGTAAGTCGTAATAACACGCCATAGGTTTATATATAACTATTTTTTTATCTGTCTCACAACTACTGTTTGTTGTAGAATCACAAAAAAGATATGTGCCCGATGCATGGCAATAGGCTCACCACTTATTCCATAATGGGCCGTAAATGTAACCGGTGAAACATGGGAACGTTGTGCATTCCTCTGCTTACCTCTTCGGGGATAACAAGTGTGAAGTTACGTTTATTTGTTATCTGTATGTGCCGTACTATTTAGAGAAATAAAGATATTGCATTTCTAACTCTACAATGACGCATGATGTTTTGTCCAGGAATCAAACCCGGAACTGTGGCGGTTATGAAGTACGGAATTTTAATTCGATTTAAGAATATCGTATGTACATACATCACTCATATGTAATCAAATATAATTCTTGCTGGACCTTTCTTACTTTGTTGCTTTTTGTGTAGAATCCAATTTAAACATACTAATAACGATTTACTACAGTCTATAACCAAATAATATAAACAAAACTAAATGCTACCAACAATCGCATTCAATTAGCTACGTCCGAAGTCCTCCACTCCTGACCCTCATCAGCCCATTTTTTCCTTTTTCTGTTTAAACAAATTTGCTTCGATAATTCGTCGTGTTGAAAGGCGTGTAAGATGATAGCGGCAGTGAAAAGGTTGAAAGAAATCCATAAATAAGGTCGACATTATCCTGCCAGCCAGATTACTCGCCATAAATTCGTTCCTCCTACTCAGATTTGTCGTTTCACAACAAGATTAATGATGAAAAAGAATCCTACAAAATTCTCGCGCTTCGCTATGAAATATGGAAAAAACGACCGCCTCGTTAGCACACAAATAGAATTATTACACGAAATGCACTCTAGAATAACGTTCCACTTCACTCTGATGCAATTAAGTTGTCTTTAAATATATATTTTTATTGAAAAATGTACGTACAAAACATATATCACTTTTTAACACACTGTAGGTACATAATAATTATCGAATGCTGAGTTTAATTTTACGCTCGAAAGCCTCTTTGAATTTTATTCTCTTGATGTGGTGCCGAGCTATAAAAAATAATCACATTTGAAAATATTAACTGCATTTGTAGTCATCACTCCTGAAACGGTTGGAGAATGAAAGCGATATGTAATGTTAAGCAATGCTGGGTGCAGTCAGTTTTTGAATGGAAGACAAATATTCATAAGCATTTGCAAGCTTCAGGTCTGCACGCTTTAAACACTCGGTTTCTTAATCAGGGTAAATCGGTGGGAAGACATTATTGACTGATTAGAAGATCAGTGAGACAACTTATATCCTGGTTTGGGATCCCGCTTTGGGAGAGCGATGGGTCATACTGATATGGCTACACTCACACACAGCCTCAACAGCAATGGGACTCCATAAGAGCGATTTGTTCAGTATATTTAGAGACACAAAGGTACACACAGGTAGGTAGCTTCCTATCTTGAAAAACGAAGGCCAGGGCCCACTGCAATTTGATATGTTTCATCCGGCTTAGATAACATTTTTATAATGCAATGTTAACGGTATAATTAAATACATCATCATCATTACCTATCTCAGTCCACTGCTGGACATAGGCCTCACCCAAAGAGCGCCATCGCGCTGTGTTTTCGGCTTGCCGCATCCAGGTTCTGCCTGCAGCCTGCAGCGCAGATCATCATCCCAACTGGCCGGAACGCGTCCTACACTACGTTTGCTTAGCCGCTGTCTCTACTCCAGAACTCACCTATTCGGCCTGTTATCTGTACTTCGAAAAATATGCCCAGGCCATTGCTACTCCAGCTAATGTTTTCAGACGACACGGGTTCCTTGTCGGATAATACCTATCTTTGAGAGAGAAACACCGGGAATAGCTTGCTCCATAGCTCGTTCCATAGCTAGCTGATATGATATAAATCATATTGAATATTATTAATCTAGTTCTATCCTGGTTACCAGTTTTCTATAACATCGTACCCAATTGGAGTCCACGAAAACTTACCTTTACCACATACCGTTAAATAAACTAGTAATCGCATTTACTACTCATGTCCTCAACCAAACTCTCTTAACCTTTTTGATCCTCTTTCCGAAGAACACGCAGACATTTATATCACGAAAATGTTTCATCGGTGTTAATGCCCTGAGTCGTGGTTCGAAGTGATACAAGTCCCGGATAGTTGGGGAGACCTCTTATTTTCATCAGTTTAACCTCAATCATGACAGCGAGTGATGATTACAACCCAAAAACCCTCCCAAACTTCAGCAAGTAAACCATTTACTGTGTACAACGTTCGTGACGAATAACTTTTATTATTATTTTATCACGCCAAGTCCCTTACTAGATAGGTTGAGGAGTGCGAAAACCAAATATGTCTGATTTTACAAACCTGACAAGCGCCTCCCACATTTATCACTGACATCACTGACCGCCGGTGTCTGACCCACTTAGTCGATATGATGCATCGACCCACATTCGCGTTGTTTTGTCATTACTTCTACATGTCTCAAGTTAATAGAAAATACCATGCAGTGTGCACGTGCCCCAACCCCGAACGAACCAAGAAGCCATAAAATCTGGAAGTATCATTTTTGTATTCTAATTTCAATACATTAAATTACTTTTTCCGCGGGTAGGTGTCAATTAAGTAACACACGTTCGAAAAGTATCTCAGTGTTATATTGATTAAAAATAATTAAAACATAGATCTGATGCCTCAATTTCGTAAATAAAGGCTCATCTACCTACCAGCTAATAAATCCTTGACTGTGTTTCTATATCACTTCACTGCGCATTGACTTGCAAAACACTCAAACTGATCAGCTGTGATGGATTCGCTAACAGGCTCAATCTTAGCTATGTCTGAGCTCTTTCACGAGAAAATGAATGAGTTCCAGCAGCAACTTCAAAAAAGCAGTCCGAGCAGTCCTGCTTCGCTTGTGAATGAATTCACTGCTTTTCGAAAATTTATGATGGTCGCGCTGGAAACACTTCAAAAGCAGGTGGATTTCCTTGCTAGAGAAGTAGACCGTCTGGAGATGCGTGGGAGAAGGAAGATTTTAATGCTGCATGGGGTTCCCGAAGATAAAGGCGGTGACGCGACGACTGTTGTCACTTCAGTGATTACTGAAAAGTTAAAATATTCAGATTTCTCCAGTCAGCTTATTAGCCGCGCTCATCGGCTTGGTCACCTTTCAGACAAGAAGCCTCGACCCTTGCTGGTGAAGTTTCGGGAAGCTGAGGTTCGTGATAAAGTTTGGTTCACAAAAACTAAGCTTAAGGGCACTGGAATTACTGTTTCTGAATTTTTAACAAAAAGCCGGCATCGCGTCTTCATGGAGGCCAGAACCCGCTTTGGCATCACAAACTGCTGGACTCGCGGTGGCCGTATACTTGTAATGGCAGCCGATGGCTCGCAGCACCAAGCTGAGAGTTTAGAGGAGCTTGACAGTATCCCCTCTGCACCGGCGGCCTCTTCTTCTTCTTCTGTGCAATCAACGGTCAATCAACGAGGAAAGGTAACTGATCCGAAAGTTCTCCAACGTACAAAGAGAAACATCAAAAAATAATGTTTTGCTTGATGACCTTGTAGTATAGTTTATACTGTATTTGTCCATTATAACAAGTACTTTTGCTTATTATTTCATATATATTCACTGTTAATTTATTGTTCTCAGCCCTGTTTTTATATAATACACTCATTATTTACTTATTCCTTGTGAATAACTGTTACTTTATAATGTAAAATTGATCTCTTTTATAATGAGATTGTTTATGTTTACATGTTTATTCACACAAATGTCAATGTAACCCAATGCTATTTAAGTGAACTATAATGTTAGTTACGTGATGTGATGTTGCCAGTCTGTATATTACGCTTTCTACCATATTCACTTATTGTTTTGTTTTTATATATATACAGCTGGCAGGTAGTGAGTACTTTTTTTTTCTGTTGTTTTATATTCAACTTGTATTATTTTTTTAACATTTTTTGTTCTTTCTTTTTTGTATTCTTTTTCTTTGTATTTGTTTAAACTTTTTTTTATATATAACGTCTACTGTAACACGCAAAATATAATATAATGAATGTGAGCAGTGATCTTGAACACAGCTTTAAAACCACTTCAGAAGGACTGAGTAGCACCGATAGTTATGTTAGCATTATTCCGTTAAATGAAAACTTAGATACACTTTTTTCTAGCGTGGCGAAAAATTTCAACATTGTTCATATAAATGCTCAAAGTATTCCGGCACATTACTCCGATATGCTTACAAGTTTCGATAGCAAAAATATTCATGCCATTTTGATTTCTGAATCATGGCTGAAACCATGCCTACCTTCTACATCTTATTCTATACCAGGTTTCCATTTAATTCGCAATGATCGCGCCGATCGGTGCGGGGGCGGTGTTGCAATTTACCTTCGTTCTCATATTCCTTTCTCTGTTATAACTAAGTCATCACAAAGTCAATCGGGGAACGAAGAGTATATGTTCATTGAAGTTCTCCTCTCGCATTCCAAATTACTTCTAGGCATATTTTACAGCCCATGTATAACAGTAAATTATTTTTCTTCGTTTGAGAAACTCATTGAAGAGCTTACTCCAAACTACGATCACACTATAATAATGGGAGACTTCAACACATGCTTACTTAAAAATGACTCAAGATCTTCTCGCCTAAAATCTATAATGGAAGCAGTTAACTTAAATATTCTTCCTCTCGGGGCAACTCACTTCTTTCCAAACTGTCTTCCATCTCTTCTTGATTTAATTATTGTTTCTTCACTTGACCATGTTGAAAAGCATGGCCAGTGCGCTGCTGATGCGTTCTCTTACCACGACTTACTTTTTCTATCCTATAAAATTAGGCCTCCTAAAGCGAAATCAAGGATCATACTACAGCGTAACTTTGGGGGAATGGATCTGGACCGACTTCGAGAAGATGCTGCAGAAATAGATTGGAGTCATGTTTTCCAAGGTCATACTATCGATGAGCAAGTAGCCGTATTCAATTCTTTATTGACTCAACTGTACGATAAGCACGCTCCTGTTCGTCCTGTTCGTATAAGGCACCGACCCGCACCCTGGCTTACGGATGAATTAAAATCTTTAATCCAGAAGAAACACCGAGCCAGATTAAGATATAAACTAGACCCAAGTGATGACCACAAAAGCCGATACCGAAAGATCAGAAATCACTGCAACAAGTTGTGTAGGGATGCACAGCGACGCCATATACACATATCCGTCCAAAATCAAGACCAAGCTAAAGTTTGGAAATTTCTTAGATCTCTGGGAGTCGGGAAGTCACGTATCAATGCACTCCCTATAAATTTCAACTTGGATCTTTTAAATCATCATTTCTCTTCCCCTTCGGTTCTTAATAGTAATTTAAGAGCTATAGCAATAAATAATCTTTCTATTCCCGCTCCCACCTCTCCAGAATTTGTCATTAGTCAATTTGCAGATTGTGATGTTAAGAAGAATGTGCTCTCCATTCAGTCAGATGCCGTTGGATGTGATGATGTTAGTCGTAAAATGATCATCCCGCTACTTGACCTGATTACTCCTGTCATCTCTGCCATCTTGAACTCTTCCATTACTTCCTGTACATTTCCCGTCGCCTGGAAAGATGCCCTAATTATTCCAATACCTAAAAAGCCTGATCCTTCCTCCTTTTCTGATTATCGTCCCATATCCATTTTGCCTTTCCTATCTAAAGTTCTCGAACGCCTTATCCAAGCCCAACTGTATTCCTTCTTATACCAGCATAACCTTTTAAACCCGCTCCAATCTGGTTTCCGCCCAAGTCACAGTACGACTACATCATTATTGAAAATTACCGATGACATCCGACAAGCAATGGATAATCAACAGCTCACTGTGTTAACTCTCCTGGACTTCAGCAACGCTTTTGGCACAGTTGATGTTGAAATTCTGCTTGGAAAACTACGCTCTCTTAACATATCTCCAACTGCTATTGATTGGTTTCGAAGTTACTTGCATGGGCGTCG
>DWEJ01001989.1:0-12088 GCA_018245835.1 Mysoria sejanus stolli | reverse complement strand
ACACAGTCCACAATCCAAATGCAACGTTTCCGACGCATTAACCATGTCAACAGTTAAACCACACAACACCGTTGTACACAAACTGGTTCAATTTAAATGTGTGGTTTCATAGGTCATCGGAAATATTATAACGAATTTGCTTATAACCGCGTTAAAATTCAACTGCATCTCGTCAAAATTAACTATAAGTGAAAACATACATATATAATAATGAGAAAAAAAAATATTTTAAAAACGTTTATTCGAGTACATAGTACATACTTACAATATAAATGTATATGTATTTATTAAAAAATCACTATTGTCCATGCATACATTTTTTTTTATCTTCACGCCTGTAATCCCCGAAGAGGTAGGCAGAGGAATGAAGACCACTCCCACGTCTCACCGCATACGTTTTTACGTCCCACTATGGAATAGGTGGTGAGCCTATCGCCATCTATCAGGCACATATCCAGTTGTATAAAATCTTGTTTGTGTTAAATCATTACATGTTTAAATAAAATTAATATTAAAAAGATTCTGATGTATGTACCTAACATATACTTGTTTCCTTTTTAAGTTATAGAGAACTATTTAAATAAGTTTAATTAATTCCAACCTTATTCCAACAGCTTTGAATAGTATTCGAGAAAGTTCTACCGCGAACGGTTAAATCGTTCACGATGTACCAAAATGCGCTTAGATAGCACCAGTATAAAAGATATGATTGTACAAACAGTTTACATGTTCAAACAGCCGGCATTCTATTGAGGATCTTTCGAGAAAAAAATAGCATTACATTAAAGTGTTTATTATAAGCGTCATAGAGCTCAATTTCCTGAATAAAAGTATTTAAAAATCAAAGGGTGTTATGTTTGCATTTCGCGATACGCAACGTATGGGACAATTCCTCAAGTCAAATATTATCGAGTGGCGTGAGAATGAACTAGACTTATTCATTGTTTGAAGGTGTTTACTTCGGGTGGCTCTGTTTTTTAAGAGGCAGCCTTTTGTCATTCAAGAACCTCTAGTTTATTTAAGAACCTCTCCTGCACTATGTGGCTACTAAAGGAATTTTTTGGAAATACAACGTCATAATGTCCCATGTGCTCCGAGAGATCTTGACTTTCGTAAAAGTACGCTATAATAATAAAGAACTAAATTAATCAAAACGCATGCGTGACTGCAATGGTGTTTATAATGATGACATTAAAATATATTTTGACGTAAATGTGTTAACTAAATTAAAACAATTACTTTCAGACAGTGGCTAGTTGCAGAAGCGCAGACTAATTACGCAGGGTTATATGACCTGGCCGCCTACCGGCAGCAGCGTACGTGTTGCGTAAAGCTGTATTCTGCGATCCTTTGCTCACAAGTCCAGCGTGGGGATTTTGGGTAAAATTCTACAGCGACTATAACGAGTTTTTTTAAAGAAATCCGAAAAATTATTAAGTGATGTGTAAAGATAACTTTAGTGTTTAAGGACTGTACAAAAAATAGAAGAGTAGACACATACTCGTATCTATCATAACATACTCAACACCATCATGTTCATGCAAAGGGCAGAGAATTTTTAATATTTGTATGATGTAAGCCCTCATATTCATATGAAGTATAAAATTTATTCATGAAGTGATTTTGATCCCACAAGGTGTATTTTAAGAAAATCCAAAATTCAGTTTCCTAATGAAAGCGTCAAGCAGGTCTTCACAGCCCCAAACACGACTATTATCATATTTCGTAGGTCCTACATCATAATCCGTTGTGAACTTTATCTATTCGTAGTTGAAGAAGCTCTAGAAACTTCTACAAGCACCACGCTCCCGCGGGGATTTTTGGGCACGCCGTGAAAGTTTTTCAAACCCATGTCACTTTTGAGTGACAACAATAATATATTTACCATCTTGAGGCTCCGCTGTAATAAATAAGGTGACGTACTGGAAAATAAACACTCTATATTCTTCAACGAACCTTATAGACGCGATGCGTTGGCGTATCACTCAAAATGTCAAGTTAAATAGTTTTATTTATTTGATTAAATAATAAACAAACTGTTTGGAAACAGATATTCGAATAATTATTACTATTCATATGATATCACTCTAGGTTGTTTTTGAGGCAAGAGAAAGCATCGAGTGATAGATAGCTCTATCTTTACATACCTGACCTGCTTCTTCTCTTTTCGAAGACTCGAAGAAGACTCGGAGACTGGCGCGTATCTGTACTAATATAGATACGCGCCAGTCTCCGAGTCTTCTGCCTTCCCAATCGGCCAATATCTGGTCATTTAGGTAAATAAATATTCCTCTTTATTCCTTGACATTTCAAATATTCCTTCCACCTATGTTCAAGACAGGACGAACAGGTTTTTTTTAGTCTGGGAAACATTAACACGTAGAAGGTGGAAAGAAAATTGAATGCGATGGTACTCCAGTACATTAAGCACTTAAGTTTTAATTCGAAACCTCGGGTGTCCTTTGTCAAAGATTAACTATAGCACTAGACAGAATACGAACATGTAGCAGAATCTATCCATTAGCAGAATCCGAATAGTTTTCCAGTAGACGTATTGTTTATATTCGCATGATTTGGATAGTACGCAATATTACGCATATCATTTCGAAAGTTTCGTAAGCTTTTAAAATCATCACCGTATAAAAAATATTCGAAAATTTTAGTTACACAATTATTTACGGTATTACATAAGACTCAACATGTATTTTAATTTCTTAGTTACATTTCAAACCAGGTATTATTTTGTGTTAAACCAATGTTAACAATGAAATAAAAGTTATTTTATGATGAGACAAGAGTTAAAAAGATGATGACGTATACCGGCTCATCTTATCAGAAACAACACCTGCGCATACAGTATGGAAACGTTTGTTAATCAGCCAATTACAGTCGAAAGATATGAACGAATTGATCAACATACGATTAATATGTATCTGGAGTACTGTACAATTCTTTTGCTATGTTCAACTGACGGAGTTAGGCACTGAGTGTAATTTGTGAGATTACGCGTCCCGGGATCGGAGGGATCGCGTAAGCCGGGACTACAGCGATGCAGGACGATTGTGGCCGCAAGATTACGGTCACAGGATTGAGGGCCAGAAGTTGCGCGGCACGTAACTTGCGGATTAATTCTGCGCGCTTGCCTGATATGATTTTATAATCTTAGTACCTTGGAGTTTAATAGTTTAGGTTGGAACGATGTGAAGTCTAATATATGATATGTAGTAATGAGATGTTAGGATCTTATATTATGTTGTTAAAAAGGGACGCGAATATTTTTCTTTATTTTACTGAATGTGTGACGTTACTTTAGCTTTGTCACTACTGTCGCTAGTTTTGAAGAAACTTTTCACTAATAAATTTGTTCATTGTAATTTCGACATAATAATACTATAGTATATGTAACTTTCCTGGACTATTGAAATTTTATGAATATGTATGTACTAAGAATTAAATATGTACTGATTTAAATTACTTTTTTTCTAAGAAGTTTCGAACCTAAACCGAGACACGTCTTTTTGAGCTCTAGCCGATTGTAATCAGCTATTTCCACTGTATAAAGTATCTCTTCATCAACACGTCTACATTACATGATATTGTTACTTGATCATATATTAATACGAATTTACAAATTAACTATTGAAATTTTCCACAGCCCCCCCCCCCCCTCATACCCTCCCTCCAACCCCAATCAACCCTCAGTTTAGTAGTTAGGCTTAAGAAACGCTTAATCTAAGATCCAGTCTACGGACTACTAAATTATTGCAATGAATATTACAATAATTCATCTAGTTAAGTACCACCGCACATAGTTGAAAAGATCTTATTCAGTACTCGTCGGTTCAGCCAATTGACGCCAAAATTATCTAACAATATCAGTACCATAATTTAATAGAAATCTTTTATTGAAAATTTGGTTTAAATACCAAATTTAACTCTTGGACGCTTACGTTAGCTATAAATTCGCTTAGCGAACTATTTCCCAGTGGGAGAGCGTACGAAAGATATTTCGCATTTGACTTGAGAGAGGGTGGCAACCAGCCAGGTGGGGTTTGAATAAATTTACCACTTACTTCCCGCTCAATAAAATTGAAGTTCTCGGTATGATTAAAGTATGTTTTGTGTCAAGCCTTAATAACTTTTGGAACGTAATACGTTACTGCAGAATCAAAGTAAAGCGGAATTCGTATATGAAGAGAGTGACAAATATTAGAACACCATATTAGGTCAGAAAGGATCAAGGTACTCGATGTTTTCTGCCTTCCGTACAGGGGAGCGGAAGTGATGATAAAAGAGTAACAATAATTATTATTGTTATTGGCTGTAGCAACAATAATTATTATTGTTATTGGCTGTAGCAACAATAATTATTATTGTTATTGGCTGTAGCAACTGACGTCGCATCGCTGAATAAGTCGCCAACTACGCGGAGCGGTCAAGTTTGTTAGACCCATCGTGATTCCGAAGTAATGCGAGTTTCTTAGTCTATGTCGCCAACGTTATACAAAAAACCGAACAAAATCAGGATTTGGTAATTGAATATTAGGAAATCCTAATAAATTGTTAAATGACAGGTGTATATGAAATACAAATCATTATCATCATTCTGTCTTAATCCGTTGCTTGAGACAGACCTCCCGGAGAAGTTTGCCGAATAACTCCCAAGCGAGGCATAATGCTGGGGATCGCAGAGCATATCTTTGAGCATTACCTACGCTGCTAACCGTCGGCTGAATTTTAAGCTATGCTTAAGTAGGTTGCCATTGGGGGTGCATGAAAGGAGCCTCCACGAGCGGCGGCTGTGTCCAATTAATTACACAATTACGCACATACTGCCCGGCGTACCCTGGACATTGTGAGTAATCCTTTCACCACGATGGCTGGTCGCACGCGATCAGCTGCCGACTCGACGAAGAAGTAGTAAGTTGCCCTATAGGAACTAGCAGGCCACCTTCGTCTGATGTGTAACAGGATGCACCACAGCCTGTTGAGCCTAACTTGAGTACTGAGATTCAATTCGGAATCTTTTACACCCCATTGCTGGTAGTATCTTGATTTTGTATTAAATATTACTATACATTTTCAAGCAACGATAGCTTCTTGGTTCGAAATTCAGACTCTTAATATGGGTGCTTCGGTTTGAATCCTGGGGCAAGCATCTCTTTACGAAATGTGTGTTTTAAGGTTAAATACAATGTGATATAACTGTAAAGGAAAACATAGTATGGAAATCTGCAAACATTAGAGTTGAAAAAATGTTCTTTAAAAGCGTGTGAAGTCTGCCAGCCACACTTGGCTAGTGGCAAAGCATGGCATTAGCCCACAATTATGTGTGGAGACTCATATTCTAACAGTGAAACGATATTACGGGCGGGAAAAATGCATTTTTTATTGCTTTTTTTAAACTGTTCAAGTAGAGCAGCAGTGTAATTATATTAGACAGCAAACTCACATAAGGTATTATAATATAAAAGGTTTTGTATTAAAATCAAATAGCACAAGGTATTGCCGTTTTACCGATAAATCCAATGAACGGTAGATCTATCCATTAACGTTTAATGTAAATAGAGGTGGTAAGACCCTCTGTGGTTCGACTCCGGCGACACCACCGCCACACCTATTTCTGCCTTATAACAGCAGTGTTAAGCGCTGCTGTGTTATGGTTTGAAGGGTGTGGTAAGGGAGACATACTTTTTCGAGGCATTCCAGCTTAGTGCTCAGGGGTAGCGGCGCATCTGTGGTCGACCAGAGATAGGATCTGGGGTTGATTACAAATGTCTATGGGCGACAGTGGCCACTTACCATCAGGTGGACGTGGACTGCATGCTCGTCTGCTACTACCATATAATAAAAAAAATAAAAAAATTACCAGCATTTATTTATACATACGTATCTTCATGCCGGGTCCCTTATGGTAGGAAGCGCCGAGTGCTAAATTTCTCTATCTTTACAGACCTGCCGCGCCTCCTCCACATTCATAACTCTTTTCATACTAGCACGTCGGGTCCGGAGACTTGTGACTCCCCCATCAGCCAGTATCTAGCCTATTCGATCAAGATTGGTGAATCTTGCCGTCCCTCGGCACCTGCGTCCATCAACATTCGTTTATTATTTTATTTATATAAAAGCATTTATTCGAATAAGTATTAACATGGTAGTAATTAATGACGTGAACAATAATTTAACATAACGTTATAATCCGTCGACGTCAGTTCCTGGCATTAAGGGCCCCATAAACGCGAAGCAACCGAGTGTTCGGAATGCCGCGTCATCGCTCTCGTGTAATGATCCCTCATAAGGGTGTATTAAGGGCGTTTTAATTACGCGCTTCATTGCTGGTTTTCGTTAACATGTGAAGTTTAAACGTAGCTTCACGCCTTCGATCCCCGAAGAGGAAGATAGAAGAATGTAGCACACTCCACGTTTCAACAGTGACCTGAAATTCAACGATGATTTAATTTATTCTGAATGTACTGTATTGTATAATGTATTATATAATGTTGCCAATATACAACAGTGTATTAGAAATTTAATATGTTCATAATCTATATGTTTATTCTTACATATACAAAGGCCGTAGTTTGCCACGCTGGCTAATTCCGCGTTGGTAGACTTCACACGCCTTATCAAACAGTATTCTTATTAATTAACACTATTTATAAAGACTAGTTAGTTATTAAGACACCATTCGCTGTTTATCAACTCTTATCCACACATCTCTACGAGTCACGTAGCTATGTGGCCTGATTTTCAATACAATTCAATAAAATTTTCAATACAAATTCAATGTTAAAGTGTTAAATACTAGTTAGCAGATTTCGTGCTTAGCAAGTGTCATCCTTATTGCACGACTGCAGCCGATATTAAAAGATCTAAGAGCAGCAAATAGGGTATCACAAAATATTATATCTTGTTCAAAGCGTCTAAATTGCTTTTAAAATTCTGTCCGCGGCCAAGCGTTGCATGTATGAACGATGGAAAATAAAAGGAAAGGTAATTTAGAAATGATACTGTATCCGTTGCTGAAGTCGCACCGTCCAAAAACATGTTCATCACACGTTTCAAGTCAGTAAGACACGTAACATTATCTTTATTTTGTAAGACATAAGATTGAATATCGCTTGACCGCCGTGCCAACCTATAAGTACCTATTCGTGTTCATTCGCAAATCATTAAGGCACATCACCTGATCTTTATTCCGATGTATTATGGTCTAAATTTGGTAAAATACGTGTCTTAGTGTGAGAAGTGCCTCAAGGAAGTATTCTAAGATCTTGCCACGCAGAACACGTCCGAGGCTTGTTAGAGAATCGGAGTTTTATTTTCTTTCTATTTAGCGCTAGGAGGGTAGTTAGGTTTCGTCTTAATTATCCCCACTTAGCGCTACGCAGAACATTAACTCATTTCTTATGTCGTTCGGAATAGAAATCGTTGAATTTCGCTTGTTGATTACTTTTTCGTGGAATTAAAATGTTTATTTCATTATTTTCATTACAATGTGGTATTACAATAATTAAATGCTGGCCTTTATTTATTTATATGTATTTTTTTATTTTGATACTCGTACATCGTACGATTACTTTAAATTAATTTTATTTATATATTGTAACCATATTTTATTGTATATTCTTTAATCATGACTTTAATGTTTGGTAGGGAATAAAGGTCAATTAAAAATTTTTAAAAATGTCTAGAATGACACATAATATACATAAACTTAGATGAAACGTCCTTTTTGACTTAAAAACTAGCACCGGACCTACAAAGTTGCTTGAAGAAATTACACTTGCAGTGGATGCATAACGCGCCGGCTTAAATTCGAACGCCGGGTTTTGAAATGTTGCATTACATTTTAGAACCGTGATACGAGTTTTTATTTAATGACACACGCACAGTACAGCGTTGTGAACGTGATAGGAAAACTGTCCTATGGCCAAACTCTGTATTGTTCCAACATGGGAGTCTTCTCAGAATGAGAATAATTAAGGCCATACTGTACTAATCTACCCAAGTGTGGTTTTAGCAGACTCCACACGTTTTTCCACGATTAACGATTTATCTTTTGTCTATTCGCGTCAAAATAGTAGAAATAATTGTTCCGTAATTAATCAGATTCAACCATGGGAAGGTATTATCCATTTAAAAGTATTTTTTACCATCAGTCCTAAATTATTTAAATAAGGAATAAAAGACTGTATTGGATTTATTACGATTGAGTTTTTACCATCTCATCAGTACACGAATACATAATGTATTCTTTATCCTTCTGCAAATATGTGAAATCTGTACTAATACAGGTATTCCTTATGAAGATTTCCAAGTCAAATTATCATCTTCAAGAATGATCGTATGCTACAAATGAAGCTATATATCTTATATGCCAAATGGATCAAAGAGCCAGTTCAATACAGCGTTATTCCGTAACGTGTGAATGTCTCTTATAATACAAGAAAGAAGCACACAATAGGCAGCCGAGCCCTGAATCTGCGAATGGCGCGACGCTTTCATCGAATAGACTTGAACGTAGTTTGTAGCCGCACAATAAATCTCACAGGAACCAAACTGGATCAATAAAGATGTAAATTTCAGAATTTCCTGCAAACTATTATCCAAATTCACAAAGGGATACTCAGTAGTGTTACATTTTCAACGGGCGCCACCAAGAGCCACGGCACATCTGCATATTGTAGGGAGATGTTACAAAGCGCACGTAATACGATTTTAAGGAGATACTTCTATGTACAAATCATCATCATTGTAATCATTAACATTATGACATTGTAATTATGAATCGTGTTTTCGTTCGACTATTGGACACGGTACCACTCTCAGACAAGTTAATTTTGCATTTAGATTAGTTAATGGCGCGTAAATTTTGCCAGGTCGGATTTGACAAAATAATGTACGTATATACCTACGTGTAAACTGTAAATGCCTGTTGTGCCGTTGCATCCTAGCTGGGCTGCACACTACAACCTCGTTGGGCCTGGAACATACTCTACCACACTGCTCCACTACATGAAATGTGCATATAACAATGTATATTTTTTTTTATCTTCACGCTTGTAATCCCCGAAGAGGTAGGCAGAGGAATGCAGAACACTCCCACGTTTCACCGCATACGTTTTTAAATGTGTGTTTAAATACATTTTTAATTGTGTGCTGTTTTACTATAAGCTTCCCTTTAATATTTCAGATTTATCTTTTAATAAATTCAAAGCTGTAGTTAAACATAATTTAATCAAGAAATTATAAATTTTATAATATTTTATATATATTTTTATATTAAATATTTATAAATTTTTCTGTCCTGATGAATGATTTTTCTGATAATTGTGGTTTCTGTTTGTTTCATTTAAACAGTTGCATGCAGAGTACAATGTTGATGATATCTATCTGGCACACCGGGTGCTACAGGCTTATTCAACTGCTGAGTTTATTAATCTAACTACGTCTCCTGCAGATGTATCTATACTAGCTGGAGACTTAAATGCAGCACCGGGAGATCTATCTTTTAAGTAATTATGCAACATTTATTATTACTTGCTACATTTACGATTACAAATGTACTAGATAGATATGTTTTTTTGGGTTTTAAGCTATATGCTGTATTTGTAATGTTAAAATTAATTCCATCTAAAATATTGGTATAATTAATAAATTTTAATATCAGTAGAAAACAATTTAATCTATTTAATTAGTATAATATTTATAACTAAGGAAGTCTTCAACATGATGTCATATACTTGCAAATAATGCATCAATATTTATTGTAAGTAATATTGATTGTATAATATTGTATTATTGATGTGTGATTTAATTTTTATCATTTGACAGTTACCGTTGATAGAATCAATATATTTCTATTAGTGCTATTATTATCTGCTAATGATAATCAAATATGAAAATGTGTTTAATATTTTAAAGTTTAATTAAAGAAAAGTTTCACATCACATTATATTGTTAGTTGCCAAAGACATCGAGCTACAGTATTTTAATAAAGTTGTTACTAAGTATCCTTAGTACAACACAAAATCATTTATATGCTATAAAATCAAATCTGTATGATTCAATATTATAGAACATTTTGATTTATGAACTTTACAGGCTTATAACTCAGCTGCCTTCTCTACAAGACCCATACAGCCTGGTACTTGACAATCCTGGATTAACCAATGCTCCAGGAACTTGTGATACAATAAATAATAGTTACTCAGATCCCAAATTGGTAAAATCATGTCCAGAAGGCAAGAGGATTGACCACATACTGTTTCATTTAGGCCAAGCCTGTCAGGTATGTATATTATATTCTTTGTTATTGTTACTTTATTGTTGACACATCTATAAATCTACATATATATTATCTAGAAAGCTATATTGTGTGAGTGCAATTTTATTTTAAATATGGTTATACAATATATGTCAATATCACTTTATAAATATACAAATATTGGCCATTTGCAGGCAAAGGTTATACATGTTGGAAATCCATTAGAAGACCGAGTGCCTGGTAAGCAGTTCTCTTATTCAGACCATAATGCTGTAGCACTAGAACTAAAGATAAAGTTTTCTGATATAAAAGTTGTTCATGAACATAATAAATTCTACAAACTGAATGAAACCACTAAATCACAACATGATGATCTTATTGTCACAATAGATCAGGCCATCAAAGTGTGCAAAGAAGCAATGGTAAGCATAACTAAGACAAAGAAACTGTTTCTCATGTCAGGAGGCTTAATATTTATGTTTCTATTAGGTTCTGTCGGATTTTGGCCGAATGACATATGGTATGATATTATCCAAATAATTATGACGGTATTCTGTTTATATTACCTCCTAATGGGCACACTATGGAATAAAATTGAAATGAATAGCCTTAAAGCAGGATTAAGCGGTCTTGAGAATATTCACAGAAGCAGAGGTGTGATTTTACAAGAAAATTAAAAAAGTGTGGTATTACCAAACTGGTTTATTCATTATCAACATGTCTGTATTACAAATTAAGTATTTAATTTAGTTTATAATTATTCAATATCCTTGCATTTGAAAGAGCACATATTTTTTTGTAAATAAAGAATTTTTATGAAAATAATGTAATAACATTCCACTGTTCTTTAATAATATTGTTTAAGTATTACATTAATAAGTGAAGCTCATATAGTAAGTGATGTATCAACGAACTGTGACACCTAGTATTGTACTGCTGCTTAATTGTATTTAAGAAGTTAACTAAGTATAAAAGTAGATATTTTAATATATTACAAAGAACTAAAAGTTATTGCTCATTTGTATACATTAAACTTTATCATTAACTAAATAAACTTTTATTACTAATCCCTTGTATATTCAAATAATGGTATGGTTAAAGAGATTTTGACCTCATCATATTAGAAATGAAAATGGTAAAATGTATTTGCTTGAAAGTAATTCATAACAATGCTAGAACACTTTATTATATTTTGTTATTAATTTTTGCTTCAAGTACAATTATCAAAAGTTTAGCAAATACACAGTTAATTTATGTATGGAGTTAGTGAAAAAATGTAATGTAAAACTAAACTTATAAAACGAATTTTCTACTAAATTTTATTGTGGCAATTAATACATTATCCACATAAGTAAGTAGAATACATACCTTTTATAAACGAAAAAATAGTTATATTTAAATATGATATATACTTTTTAGTAAATAAATTCATGTTTCATGTTGAAATAAATTCTATTTCATCTTTTTGTAAGATACATGATCCTAATTTATATACAATGGAGACAATAGTATGATAAATAGGAAACCTATACTGAATAATAATTATATGAAGGCAATAAAATATATTTCAATAATTAAAATATAGGGAATGAAGGCAATTAACAAATTAGTATTTTATACCACATAACATTTCATAACATTGAATATTAACACTTTTATATACACAAAGTTTCATAAAATGTTTACTGTACAGTCACTAGCTCGCCAATATAATTACAAACTTAGATCACATCACATCAGTATCACAACTAGCTTTTAAACTTTTGGATTTTCATTTTTACTCACATCTTCAGGAACAGGTAATAGAGGTTCAGTATC
>DWEJ01001988.1:0-12089 GCA_018245835.1 Mysoria sejanus stolli | reverse complement strand
CTTCATTTTTTGATTGAATGTAGTTCAGCATTGCGTACTTAATTTCCTTCAGAGCATTTAAAAGCTTGTTCTGTAACTGAAAATAAACATCTTGTTCTCAATGTTCGGTATACCTGAAATATTTCATTATCTACTTGAATAACCGCCATTACTTGAGCTTAGTAGAAATTAGTAAAAAGCTTAGTAGAAAAACAAAATGTATTTACAAAAAAATTTAGTTAATATGAAACTAACTTGAAAATTCTCTTAAGGTGAGTCCTAGTTATTGTTTCTCGATGTCGCAGAAATTTAAGACAATTAATAGCTCGTTATTGGAACCACGCCAAAATACAGATTGAATGGATCTAAGTGACGCAGTTGATGGCAAGAAAAACAATAATTTAGAGCAATGTGGGTCGCAGCGTGGACCTTACCACAAATAGAAGTACATGTTTCCAAAACGTTTTAGGTTAAATTTCAGGCACTCACGCCGTGCATATAAAGATCGAATGTTGCTCATACTTGAATCTGTGCATGTATAAAATATTCATACGCGTCTTTAATATTTAACGCCACTTGCCATGATGTTCTAGGGAAACATGAAACGCACACACAATAGAGTTATTCATAATGTTCTATTAAGCGATTGAATACAGACACACCATTAATTTAGTTCTTCTTTTTTTGAGAAAGACCCGTTTCCAAGGAAAATTTAATAAAAGGATCAATTATATTGTAGAGACTTAATCTTTTATTATACATTTCTATTCGATATTTGGTCTATGGTCGCACCTCGTAATAAGTACCTACTAACTGTTCATAGTTGGCGAAGAGCGTTTATGTTGATGGATTCAAATGAGGTATGTGAATGTCTTCTGATAGCAAATCGATCTCTAACATTTTGTAACTAATATTCTCTCATTGGCATAAAATATCCTGTAATACAATCACTGGTTCTTTTATGTAGGTTAATAAAAGATCTTTGGGGGAGGCCTATGTCCAGCAGTGGACTGAGATAGGCTAATGATGATGAATAAAAAACTAACGTTATCTACCTATTGATAGAACCGTTATTTATCACATACGATGATCATTCTCCGTTATTTATTGTAGATATTACTGTTGGCCACGAGTCAGAATACGAAGCTTTAAGACAGTAAACCGCAACGCTGAGTAATTAATGTTTGATAGAAATAAGAAAACCCAAAAACATTATAAAAGTTATAAATTGTGGAGATTTTTTCTCGATTTTGTTCTTTTCGATATTACAGATTATTGTTAAAAAGATAAGTTAATTTTGAAATTAGAAGTGCGCGCTTTGATTTGAACCCTATCCGTTCTTTTCGCAATTTGATGTTGAAATCTAAATCATTCTGTTGTCTGAACCCTATACCCTAATATAATAACTAAAAAGTTACTTCATATAATCTTACATGTCATGTTACGCGTGTATTCTAGAAATTCTTTATAAACAGTTTATAGAACGTCGAACTATTTTTCTCCTTTGGAGATTTTAATAGTTTGTCCATATATCTTTTACTGTATAAATAACAGCTGATCTATGTTCATCGGTGAAATGGTAAAATTTAAGTTAATTATAGGTTTCTCTTGTTCAGTTTATTACTTAATGTGTTACAGTTTAGAAATTATTGAATACCTTCGTTTTAGAATTATATCCTATAAGGGTTGGTGTAAAATAAAAAACGAGTTCTAGTTAAAATTATTTCTACTTCATGAGTACATAAAATAGCTCTGAGTCACGCATATGTCAAAGTAAAACAAAAAGCATTTAACTATTTAAAAAAACCAAAAAAGTGAATGTTGATTTACAATAAAATTTCAAATTTAATGCAGAAATGATTGTGCCTGCATCATCAAATCGGGCACAAACTTTTTATTTAATGTCTGAGCATTATTATTTTATCAACGACACTATATTTTGTGACGTAACGAAAACGGAGCTACTGAAGATTAGAAATAAACAACGGATGTAACTTGTAATTATATTTAATCACTTCACCACATATTTACAGGAGAACGAGGGCAGTGTCAGTTATTACAGGAAACGTTAATGGCGAACACGAATTCATTACATAAGTGTCCAAACACATTATGATCAAATATTATGAAGTGAATAAATGTAGTTTTTTTAACTAAACATCGATATTGGTATCGAAGTAAACATCGATATTGGTATCGATTAATATAGATACCGCTTGTGTTATTATAGGGCGTGTGTTTTAATCATACAAGTACACTTATGTAACAATTCGGGGTATTTACAAAGTATATAAAGAGTATAAAACAAAACTAACAAATAGCTCAAAAGGCAGGTAAATGCATCTAAAATCAATTATATGTATAGGTACATGATATTGATTAGTAAAAAATTACATTATTGACAAATTTCTACTGTCCCATTTTTGAAGAAACTGTAGAAATATTATAGATATACCTTAAGTAATAAAGGTATTAGGAAACCGCAAATTAAGCTAATAAAGTCATAATTTGTTGCAACCTATTTATTTTAATTGATGCAAGTATATGAATACTTAAAATCTCTAAATGAAAAATAAACTAGAAGAGAGATGAATAAAGAATGTTTATATAATAATGATAATATAAGTTAACTACAAACACCTCCATCTGATCCCAAATTAGCTGGAGCCTAAAGGTAATCACACAGCTGATAAACTACGTATAAATATTTTTTACATATGCACTTATAAAGATATTTTTACACTTAAACAAAACAACTCGTGTTTATCACACAAATATTTGTCCCAAGTTAGATTCGAGGCCACAAAACCTTACTCTGTGATTAAGTTCCTTAATCAGTAACGGTAAAATAATATGATCTTAAAATTAACTATCAATTAAATGAAATTTGGAAGAACATAAATCGTTGAAGTAAGTTAAGAGAATGGAAACACTTCACATATTTTTTATAATAATTTTACTATAAAAATTGAAAGTTATAATTATTCACACTACAAAATTAAAAGAATCCCTGACTAAAACAGATATACCTTGAATTATACTTTGAATCATTGTCAAAGCTTTATGATGTGACGGACTCCCTCAAACTACAAAATTTATACCTACAATAAAAAAAAATCAACGTCGATAAAATAAGTATACGGTGATATTTTGTAAATAGGGTTTTCGTCTTGTTCAAAGTCTTCTAGATAGATATTAAATCGTATTGCAACACACAACAGTAAACATTGAGGATTTTATAAAATCTGAGTCAAAAAAGTTGTTAACGAAAATGACTCAAAATGCGAAATAAGAAATTAATACACTGATTCTCAGATGTGGTTTTGTATTAGTATATGATTATGTTAGTTTAATATTACTGTTCTATTGTTAAATATGATCAACTTTTTTTGTCAATCGTCCTTATTAATTCTATTGTAAATCATTGAAATTAATCTAGAAAATCATTCAGAATCGATTCTATTTTTAATTTGGCATGAACCACTTTTTTGTGTCTAGTAGGACTCGACCGTGAACACCCGAATACGATATGATGTATCAACGTGGACTATTGTCCATAAAATCTTGATACAGGTTTTCTCCTATGTTATATTAATACACTATACCTACAGCTTAAAATAGTTTCACGATCGTAACTTTAAAAAATAGTATAGGCAGTTTCACAACAGTAATAATTATCTGCCAGAATAGATTTAATTCAGTAATAGCTTATTAGTCCTATAACTATTTTAATATGTACATGTATCCTTATAATGACGAGTATCAAAAAAATATTTTTGTCACATTATAATTTTGTAATATTTTTTTTTATCGTGCGATCAACCACGACATATAGATTGTCCAAATAGGCCTCATTTCGAATTTCGTACAAAACGCATAGAAATATTCACAAATGTTTGTTTATCAACAAAGGTTTCAAATAATATTTTTATTATCTAGATAACAATTTAATAATACTATTCTATTTTGCTTGCAGCAGTCTTTATTGTCTTCGTAACTTTATACGTGTATCGTAAAATCTCTTCTCTCTTGTTCCTGCCGTTGTTGATATCTGAAAAATAATAAGTTGGTTGTAGTGACATCTAGTGCTCCATAGCTAACTTTCACGAAATGATAAATTATATTTACCCGCCATCTAGCAGGTAATATTGTAAAAATACACATTATGAGGTTTGTTCAACATTTGCTAGATGGCTGTACTGTATGCAAGTACCAATAAATATTATCATTTTTTATTACAAAATTAACCTATGTGCTTCTGTGAAATTGTTTTCTTAATTATTCAGGTGTAGCAAATTATAACACTAACTTATGACCTAACACTAGCCCATAGCAATATAATAATATTGTTATGCATATCCGTATTTGAACGGAAATTAGACCTTCGTTTTACCCGAATTAACAATAAATGCGTTGTTTCTCCTCAAGATTCAATCTGAACATGTTGTTAGAGTAGAGATGGCGTAACAAAATCTTTACATCGGAATGTAAAAATGGAAAATAAATGTTTAAGTGTACTAATTTGTTTAGTTTTATTACTACTGTACTAGAACCTCGGACGGATAATTCTATCCTGTTTATGTCTACAATATTAGGTAGAATATGTTAATTATATTAATGTTTTAACTAGGTATTTAATTTGTTTCATTGTATTTACACCTAAAATTTCCTCGATGATATTGAACGACTCATCATCAATATCCCGTGCGGCTTATGTTTAATATTCCTTGTAATCAAACATTTCCTTGTAATCAAATTAACATATTTGTGTGTTAATATTATTTCTGCCTGTATTAGCGCATATTTTTGTCTGTATCGGCGTATGTGTGTGGTACTCTTTAGTCACCGGTTGCCCGAGGGCGTGTGGCGGCGCGCGCGGCGGCGCTTGTCGTGCGGCCGCTCCCCGCGCGCCGACAGCGAGCGCGCGTCGCCCGCCGACTCCGCGCTCGAGTCTGTCACCGCGCGGAACACCTCATCTACGCACAAAACATTCATACGAATGGTATTTTAATATATTTATCCCGTTATTTATGTTTAATGCAACTAGATTTGAAATTTGATAAGTAATCACATCTTAAAATAATTACGTGCGTGCGTTCAAAAGTTTTGTATGTATTAGAATACGTATCGATACAATTTTTGAGTATAATTATGAATAAGAGAAATAATAAACAAAATATGTTTTTGACACTGTCTTGTGCTGTTAATGATCAAATGCATTGTAACATCTCACTCTAACCTTTAACAGGAGCTATCGGCATTCTGTAAGACACGCTGGAGTTGCATTCCGCACAAGGGGATCCGCTGGAATCCGAATCGGATTCCGTCCGTCGAACCATCAGCGTCATCGCTCGCGATAATGTGTACTCGTCTGAAATACAAAACAATAAATGTTCAAGTTCTGCTGAAATTGCAAATAAAAAGAAATAAAGCAGAATTGTTAGGCCTGTTGAAGTACCGGAGTCAGCGGGAGAGCGATGCGCGTGAGGATGCGGCGGCGCGGCGCTGAGCGGCGCGGGCTCGGCGCGGCCGAACGTGCGCAGCGTGCCCGCCGAGCTGGCGCCCGCCGCCGAGTCGCTCGCGCCGCCCGCCATGCTAAACGTGGCGTACGGACTGATCTCGTACATCTCTGAGGATTATGACGTTTTATAACCGGGCAATTAGTAAAACACAATATGTAATGATCAAGCAAAGAGTTTTCCTTGTAATTAAGGCGATTTATTTAACTAATTTGTCAAAGAAAGTTGAATGAAATAGATGTTATTGAAAATGCATCACGAGTCAAATTTATTAACTAAATAAAAAGTTAGAAATGAAATATGTTTATTGGTAAGTAGCGTGCATATTTACTGTAATCTTTTCGGGTTCATCTTTTCAGGGTTTGTAAAATGACAAAAATATTAGTATGGTACTTTATATAAAGAAAGCCATAACCAAAAAATTATAAGGAAAATCACGATAAATACCTTGCTGTTCCTTCTTATTGGGATGCTTAATGGGAGGTGAAGTGTACACCTGCTGGCAGTTCCGCCGGTTGTCCCGCTTCTCTACGGACTTATCCTCATCTGACACTCCACTCTGTTCGTAGCCTTTTCTCAAGCAAGATGCTGTGGAACTGACATGTTAAGACTGGTCATTATATGATAAAATATAAAAGTGTTTAAATCAAACCGTATGTTTTTTCTAAACATATTCGTGATGACATTACTTAGATACGCGACATTATTAACGCTCTTCGAAGGACAGGGTTATATATAGTGGCTACAATTAACCGTCCTCGATAGTTGTAAATTGAAAGTTGCTAGGTTTTGTTGGACCTAAGTGCATGTTTAGTGAAGTTATATGATAGCTCACTTTCTTTTATAAGCCAAGCCCGACAACAGCATTAGTGCTGTGAGCAGCGCGGCGCCCGCCGCAAGCAGCGCCACGCCACCGCCGCCCGCGACGGACTCTTCTCCACCAGACGGAAAATGAGCTGGTGCCGGAATGCGCTCTGGGCGTAATACGAATAGAAGATAACTTATCAGATGGAATAGTTAATAGGTACAGAAAAGATTGCGGTTGGCGGACAGTATGGGAATATATTGTTTGTGGTCAAAAATATTCATATACTTAATTATTTTATTCTTAATTAGGACGGCATATTTAACATGGTAAACGGGAATGCAGTCGATGTCACAATTCTTGGTAATCAAGAATAACATTTACCTCCATCCTCAGTCAACGTCGAGAAATAATACGTTCCAGTCGTAGTACCGGCAGTGCTGGTCGCCACTACTCTCAAATGATACCAAGTCGCTGCAATCAGTCCACAGAGTGCCATGGGGCGTGGATCCAGTTCAGCCGTCTCTGATCTCCAGGAGGTTTCCTCAAAACCTCGAATGGAGACCACGAACTGGCTGAGCGGGCACCCGTTGCTATCCCAAGTCAGCAAGTTCAACCGAATACAGCTGCTATTGGTCGTGATTAGATGTTTCTCCGGTGCAGGTTTTGAAACTGTAAATATAATTTTCAAAATTCATTATTTAAACGTCTAAATTTGTAATAAATTTATTTAGTCGACAACCTCGTTTATTGTTTTTAAATTTAAAATTTTGCATTGGGATATTAGAAAATATTAGTACCGTAATTTACTAATATAATCATTGTACTCCAGACACTTACGCCCTCCGCTTGTCGAGGCCGCTAGCACGTCGCTGGGCGGCGACGCTCCCGCACCGTTGAACGCCGTCAAGCGCGCCTTGTACGCCGCGCCGCACGCCAGCCGCCGCAACGCGTGCGCACGGATCGTGCCCGCCAGCCACACGGACTGCCACGGGCCGTCGGCGTGCGCGTATTCTAATATGTAACCTGCAATGATTTTATTTTTATCTTATATGTAACCTGACAGTATGAGACTATTATTACGATACCGGTATTAGTAGATATAATCATGCACGAGCTAATGATATTAACAATGATAGATCAAAACGCAAACATTTTCCAGTTTAAAATTAAAATATTCCACCGCACATAAGCAACAAGTAACTATGATAACTAGAAATAAAAGTGTTTAATCTATGCTATGCCTACTATACATATGTATATCAGGGATGTTATGTATATGAAATTTATGATTGGATACGCATATGGGAATAATTATAATATCGGATTCTGATACGGATACAGATATGAAATTATTTCGGATTATCCGATAGTTTCGGATAGTTTCGGTTATGGATATTAATATTTGTCATAGATAACGTGTCTCATTTAGACTTTGCCATTATCCGAAAATATCTGAAACTTTTACATCGGATTCGGTTACGGTTACGGATATATTTTTAAATCCGATAGTTCCGGATATCCGATAGTTTCGGTTACGGTTACGGAGCTCCTTAACATCCCTGATGTATATAAAGAGAGCAATGAATGTTGAAGTGACTCGTCAAGTTAATGTGCTACAAAATTTATAACGAAGCAACATTTGATTTAAGGATAGTTTTGCATGTATATTTAAAAACGTAGTCCTTACTATAAGCGTCCGGCGAGTCCCAAGCGAGCATGAGCGCGGCGGGCGCGGCGGAGGCGAGGCGCAGGTGCGGGCGCGCGGGAGGGCGCAGCGCACGCACGGACCACGCACCGCGCTCTTCGCCCCACGGGTTGCGCGCCACGCACGTGAAGTTGTCAGCCATGGCGGCCTCCAGCTCTACGGCCATATAAACGCGACTTTATGTTATTGCTTTAATTGCCTTAAACTTTGAGCGATTTCAATTATTTTTAATTCAAAAACCAACTGACTATTTTTAACGACATAATGTAATGGTATTCAAATTATAATGTAATGTACGTACTGGGTATAATCAAGCGATGTCCCTCCAGCCGTAGCCTGTGGTCACTGGAGATGGGTACGTGCCGGCGGCTCCACGAGATGAGCGGTGCGGGAGACCCCGCAGCACCGCAAGCTATTGATATCCGTGTGCCTTCCGGTGCTACGATCCGCCGAGGAAACGACCAAAGTTTCGCTCCGGCTGCAATGAGAAATTGCATTAGTGGATATTTTAAAATTGTTATATAAAATTACATGCTTAGAAGAAAAGTTTCTACCAAATAAATACCTGCATTATTATGTAATAACTATTGCAAATGACGAAAATAAACAAATAAAATAATGTTATGATTATTTGTACAATTTTCATTTACCTACCTCTAGAGTTGGGTTTCCTAGAGACGATGACACTCATTTCCCCCTCGCCCGCTGCGGTGGCAGCTGTCACCCAGAACTCGTACATCTGGTGCTCCTGTAGGCCTCGAATCTCCACGTGATACTCCTCTTCCTCGGCGGAGTGCAGAATCATCATATGAGAGTGTTGTCCAGTCCTGTAACGTAACACATTTTCTGAGAGTTTGAGAAAAATATATACTATTTTTTTTAACGTACATTAGTTTAACGTAACTTCACGCCTGTAATCCCCGAAGAGGTAGGCAGAGGAATGCAGAACATTTCCACATACATTAGTTTAAAGCTAATTTTGTCATGTTCATAGAATGACATAATTTCGGGTTGTAATTTTGAAGGGAAATAAGTTGTAACTATGGCAATATACTTTTCTTTAGAAAAAGTAGTAATTTGATTATCAATTAACTTTAGCTACTCGTTTCAAAATATGGTTACAACTTTAGTTCAGACTTCACACATTTACATATACCTTAAACTTTGAACCCTATTTATAAATTTTTACTATTATAAATTATGGGATCGTTAAAACTTACTTAACGTAATATTCTGAAGAGGTAGGCAGATTCCTCTGCCTACCTCTTCAGAAGAAACACATTAACACTTCAGAAACACATTACCATGTTGTGCCTTGGGTTTATACTTCACTACGGACTTGGGGGTGAACTTATTCCTGTACACCAGGAACAAATCCAAACTACGTGCCACTCTATAAATTTTTACTAGAAAATGTAAGAAAACTCCAATATACTATCTGACACGGAATTCAAACCCAAGACGTCTCCAACAGCTATCACGGTGCTATCAATGGACTTACAAGGCAGTTACGAAAGTAGCTTTGTTCATGGAAATCATTATTGCGGAACTATATAACAAATTCACTGACCTTTGTGGTCTGTTGTATACTGTGTAATGTCTGATCTTTCCGTTCTTTATTGCTGGTGCGAGCCAGCTCACTATTATCGAGTCTTCTGAATTTGCCAAAGCTTTTATATCTTGTGGCGGCCCTGGGACTGAAAATAAAGATTAATTAAATACATGCATCTGAAACCCACATTTCATTCTATAACATTAATTACAAATAAAATCACGTAATTGCCTACAAGGATTTTTAGACTGCCATATAAAAGTGCACTGATAATGCTTTCAAATATTTATATGTAGTTATATAAAAGCTTGTCGTATTAAAGTGAGTCTTTCTATAAATGTATACCCTCCTGACTAATAAATAGGTATAAAGTTAGCGGTGGATACCGTCGTCGAGCGTGGAGCAGTGCGCGTGCGCGTGCGCGCCGGCGCCGGCCGCCGTGCGCGCCGCCACGCGCAGCGAGTAGTTCCCGGCGCGCAGCCCCGACACCAGCGCCTCCGCGCCGCCAGCGCGCCGCCGCTCCCACGCACCCTCCGGCGTGTCCACAGCCTGCAGTATTTCGAAGCATATCATATAAATTACCCTAGTCAATCGAATTTTTCATTTATATATGTAACTAAAATATAAGTTATTTATTTTTATATACCTGGTAAGTTATCTCGTAACCCAGCAAAAGTCCGCCTCGAGCGGTTGGCGGAGGCGGCTCCCACCAGACGCGCAGCGACTGAGCGGACAGAGGCTCGCAGCGGACGTGTTGTGGGGCCGCTTCTGGTACTAAAATAATAAGTTATCTTTATTGAAGAATGTGACTTGAAATACTGACTGCCTCGTTGGTCGTGTTGGTTATAAACGTGATTGCCGGTCAAATGGTAGGTACTAGGTTCAAATTCCATTTCAGGCACTATGAGATTTTCCTAACTTAGTTTCCCAAGTACTGGTTCGTAGTTGGATACTTGCCCGGTGTATGGCAATAGACTCATCATCTATATCATAGAGGAACTTAAACGTAACTGGTGAAACGAGGGAGTGTACTCGTCTGCCTACCTCTTTGGGGACTACAGGCGTTAGGTTTTTACATATATTACTTAAAATATTACGATGCCATCATAACCACTGGCAACAATGAACAAGATTTCCGTAAACACGTTTATTACCGCAGTCCTTAAATAGTCGAATATCATTGTTACAGTTAGCAATAGAAACAATGTCTACTACAACCCAGAATTTAAAACGATTTCACATACCGTCTTCCAGAGTGGTGGTAGCGAGAGGCGCTGAGGCCGGCCCGGCGCCCACGGCGTTGACGGCGCGCACGCGCACCTCGTACCGCGCGTGCGCGCGCAGCGCCGACACGCGAGCGCGCGTGGCCGCCCAGCCCGCCACCGTAAGCGCGCGGGACGCGTTCTCCCCGCGCCACCATATCGCGTAACCTATAAGCTCTCCGTTCCACGACTCTTGGGGTGGGGGCTGGAAACACAGTAATTTAAATATTTTTCCAGAGTCAATTTTGTGAAATGTACTAAATACTTATAGCTTATAAAATTTGGTCTTATAAAATTGTTATTCATTCTTATAAAATTCGTTCTAATAAAATCTTTTAAAACTTTTCACGGTCAATTTGGTTAAATGCACTAAATACTTATAACATATAATATTATTTTTTTATTAAAAGATTTATGTACTGTCCAGTGGTAGTACGTTAGTACAAATCCGAACGCGCACCTCTTTAGAAATATGTGTTTTACGATTTAACATTACTTGTCATTAACGTTGAAGGAAAATATCGTGAGAAAGACCTGCACATCTTAAGAGTTCTCAAAAAAAAATGTTCTGTCAGTCGTGTGAAGTCCACCAAACTATATTTGAACAATACGGCAGATTATGGCTATAACCCTTTCATTCTTGATAAAGACCAATATTTGAAGTCCTACAATGGAATGAGAAAAGAGTCAAAAAAAATTAATAATACTCAACGCATGCAACTGCCGTAATGTATGTTGAATGCTAATTTGTGTCCATTGTCACATTCCCATATTAAAGTACAAATGCAGTGACGAACAATAAATAAGCTCTTCTGCGGGGCTATTATTATTTTATTGAAGCTCCTAGCCACAATAAAATAGAAACGAGGATTATTAATACTAATGCATGTTATGTTCCCGTGTAACCAGTTCATGCCGATTGATTAAAAATGTAAGATTAAGTCTTATAGCAGTATAGAAGGAAATTACCTGCCATTTCACAAGCAATTCTCCTGGCGCATCCGCTTGCACCTCAACGTTTCGGGGAGATTCTGATGGAGCTATAAAACAAATATGCAAGTGTGGCGTGGCAAATTGCACAATATAAATATAATTTATCCGATGGAAATTCAATGTTAACTCACCTTCTTCTAAAGTCTGAACGATAACTGATTCGGAATATTCGCTGTCGCCGATATCGTTGACGGCAGCCAGTCGCAACGCGTACGCTGTGGCTGGCCGTAAACCGTCCACTCGATACTCCAGGATTACTTCGGACTCCGGC
>DWEJ01001987.1:0-12090 GCA_018245835.1 Mysoria sejanus stolli | reverse complement strand
AACCGGTGAAACGTGGGAATGTTGTGCATTCCTCTGCCTACCTCTTCGGGGATTACAGGCGTGAAGTTACGTTTAATATTCTGTGTTGATTCACCATCAATATTTTCTGGTACAGACACTGCCTGTCTCTTTTTGTTTTTTGAACCAGCTGCCCGTCTTCTTTTTTAGTATTACGTTTATTTCCTTACCTTCGCTTTGAGAACCTTTTGCTTTATCTCTATAGAAATGTGCAACTTCCTCTGCTGAAACGCTTTTGCCCGCTGTTACTGGCAGTTGAAATTTTCTTCCTGTAGTTTCACCACTTAAATCTGTTGTCCTCACCGTTTCAACAAAATGGTGGAATTCTACACCAACAGAGTACATGGCACTTCAGCTTCCGAAGTGTATTTTGGCAATTTATTTAATACTGTTTCCGGTGAAAATAGAAACAAGGCCATTGCTTCGAAATCCAACCTTAATTTTCTACGCACGATTGGGCTCTCCCATTTCTAGTGCTTTTATTTAAAAGCTGGGCAAATAAAGACTTAGGTAGTGCCATGATCTTCTTGCCTCTACTTGTTTGACGGTATATATCTAGTTTTTCCCCGGATCGTCATGGAATCCAAACTCATCTATATTAAAAATATTTTCGGGAGACACCCCCTTCTACCTTTATAAACATATTAAAAATTCCTTCTATTTGCTGAGCCCTCTTTCTTAATGTCGCTCTAAGAATAAAGTACCCCATTCAGATCTTGGCATATTATTTGGAATTACAATATCTTCCTATCATTATTATTCAAATATTTTTTTACAATAACCCTGAAATCCAACATATCGATCGATATCGACCCTTCTATCGTTCCACTGTTGGAACATGAGTCTTATCACAGAATGAGAGAGTTAAGGACGTAGTCTGCCATGCTTGCCAAGTGCGGGTTGGCAGACTTCACACAACTTAGAGAACATTTTTTTTGGGGGCTCAGGGTATGCAGGTTTCCTCACGATATTTTAATTCACCGTAATCATTATTAGCCTACAGCTGTCCACTGCTGAACATAGGCCTCCTCTAAAGCGCGCCACTTTGCTCGGTCCTCCGTTTTCCTCATCCAGTGTCTGCCGGCGATCCTACAAATGTCGTCGGACCAGCGGGCCGGAGGTCGTCCTACGCTACGCTTACCGAGACGCGGTCTCCACTCTAAGACTCGTTTGCTCCAACGGCCATCGGTCCTACAAGCACTTCAGCGAGCTTATTCTCCGAGCTATGTCCGTTACTTTCTCTCATGGATAACCTAATTTCTGAGTTTATCCGCGAGAGATATACCTAACATAGCTCGCTCCATTGTTCGCTGCGCGACTTTAAATTTGTGGCCTAGACCCATCGTCAGTGTCCACGTCTCGGCACCATAAGTCATCACCGGTAGGACGCAATGCTCGAAGACTTTCGTCTTCAAGCATTGTGGAATCGCCGACGTAAAGACTCAACGAAGGCTGCCGAATGCTGCCCAGCCCAGCTGAATCCTCCTATCAGTCTCCCTCTCGAAGTTGCGCTGGCCTAGTTGGATAGTCTGGCCGACGTAGACGTAATCCTGCACAACTTCGAGGGGGATGCCCCCGACAGATATCGGTCCCAATTTCAATATATCCAATATCAATGCCAGTCTCCAATATCAATGCCAGTCTCCAATATCAATGCCAGTCTCCAATATCAATGTCAGCCTCCAATATCAATGTCAGTCTCCAATATTAATGTCAGTCTCTAAAATCAATGTCTGTCACCAATATTAACGTGAATCTTCAATATCAAAGTCAGTTTTCTATGAAGTTGTATACATCTTATTAACACATCGAAATCAACATCGAAATCCTATTATCCTTTTTGTCATTAGAAGATTTATACATATGTCTAAAGTAAGCTGTTTCGTTCATTCTGTTTGAGTATAGTAATGAGCGACAGCGATTGTTCGATGTCACAACGCAGTCGAAGACGTGTCACGTCGCGGTATGTTTATATTAAAATGAATACCTGTCAGAGCTCTGTCGGTATATTGGCGCACATCGAAGAGTTTTAATGCGAAAAATGTCACTCCCTCAATTCATACGATACCGTTGCTACTTAGAGCACATGATTGCGTCCATTTTATAAAAAATTTCGACGTTGCCACGAATTATTTGTGTTTACACATTGATATAGATAAGTATATATGTATAGTGGAAAATGTATTTCGCGCTCATAGCGTGTTACAATTATTCGTCCAATAAATTAGTTGTACAATTATAATTCTTATCTATCACCATATTTCACTTTTATTACGAAAATAAACTCAATCGATCTTATCTTTAATTAAAAACTTAATAAGTTTAATCAAATCAGTGTTATATCTGTGGTTGGTTGTCGCGCCTAAAGATTATCGCGAGACTCACGTCAGCACGCACTTTTAAAATAAGAGTACATAAATGGATTAAATTGAACATTTAATAAAATCGTTTTATATTGATAAATTGTTGATTAGCTGAAAAACATAACTTGTCGCCTGTTATCCCCAAAGAAGTAGGCAGAGGACTGCAGAATACTCCCCCGTTTCATTGGTTACGTTCACATCCCACTTTGGAATAGGTGGTGAGCCTATCGTCATACACCTGTTACTTATTCAGACTCCAAACCACTACTAGAAAATCTAAATTAGAAAATTTTGTAGTGTTCGATCCGGGAATCGAATCCTGGACCTCCCGATCGGCAGTCGCACCTGCAAACAACACGACCAACGAGGCAGTCACATCTTTTTAATTCTAGTCTAGTCACTCTCTCAAATTTGAAATAATAATAATAATAAGGCAGTCACATCTTTTTAATTCTAGTCTAGTCACTTTCTTAAATTTGAAATAATAATAATAATAAGGCAGTCACATCTTTTTAATTCTAGTCTAGTCACTCTCTCAAATTTGAAATAATACTTTAGGATTAGATGTCTCAAAATATAAATCAATTTACTGAATCTTGTAATATTAAATTCAGAAACATATCACTGTAAGAGTAACAACAGTACGTATATCGTAACTAATATTTGAGAAAACTTCAGTGTTGTATTTAACATTGTTATTCAGTGGATTGGAATGAATACTTAACAAGAGTTGAGTCAGGTTCTTACTTCAATACAATAAATGGCAGGCGGTCGTCAAGTTGCTTAAAAGATTCGGAATATTCTTTAAAAGTCACAACGTAAAAAATGTACCATTGAATAAATAAAAAGTAATGTTTTGTTGATGCTGATTAAGACTGCCTTATTGGTCGTGTTGGTTCCAGGTGCGACTGCCGATCGGGAGATCCCGGGTTCGATTGCACGATCGAACACTACAAAATTTTCTAATTTAGGTTTTCTAGTAGTGGTTCGGAGTCTGGATATGTGCCCGATGTATGGCAATACGCTCACCACCTATTCTATAGTGGGACGTAAACGTAACTGGTGAAACGTGGGAGTCTTCTGCAGTACTCTGCTCACTTCTTTGGGTATAATAGGCTTGAAGTTTTAAAAGTAATGTAATTCTATAATCATTTACTCATTTGAATACTAATTAAACATATTATTAGTAGCTAACAAGAATATTATACAATCTGACATTTCTGACGCCGTACTGTAACGCATCCCGATGTTCATATACATTCATTTAGTTCAGTTTCAACGCAAAAAACATCTTTTGTTAAGATATTTTCATTCGCGGATAAAAGAAGTCAAGAAAAAATAATTGGCGTTATCAAAAGAATTTTCTGGTTGGCGGAACAATGGATAAAGCAAGTGTACATAGAAATAATTAATACCGAACAGCTTTCACCTGTGCCCAACAATAGACAGGTACCAGAAACGTCAAGCCTCGATCCAATTAAGTATTCGAGTCAATTGAAGTTATGCACACAATACGTTTGGATACGAAGTACTATGAAGAAAGGGCGCCAAGTTGTACGCATGCGTGCGTTCAGGAACCGAAGCAAGGGACCAGTCACGCGAGTTTAGTCTCCGATTGGACGCCGTCCTGAACGGATGAGGCCAAGCCGAACGGTCACTAGGAGACGTGTATATTCATATTCTTACGCGATCACTCCGAGACTCGGTAAACAATTTGAGGTCCATTTGCAAAATAATTCGTAAATGCGAGTTGTTGTAGGTACGTGCAATGCGCGACGTGAGTTATGCTTTCATTTGGCGTGATCGTGCTGCTGACAGTGTTGGACCTGTGTGTGCCGTTGTACCACGATCAGTTCGCACTGCACGTTCCCGATGGACGTGCTGATGAGCTCGCCCACAAACATGGCTTCGTCAATCATGGACAGGTAAGTTTAACTGGGAAATGAGTCTTATATACTTACGATATACTTCAAAACAATCCTCAGAAGCCTCATAATTAATTCAAAAATATATCCTGTGAAGAAATGTAGTGATGGAAATAGTTAAATTAGAAACTAGTCATAAAGGATAAACTGTAATAGATCTGTAAAGTTACTACCATTATCGGCAATTATCAAGAGCACTTCGAAAAACGACCGCTACGAAGAAAGGAAATATAATGAATAGAAAGATGGGAACAATAACGGAAATCGATCTTACGCTTCAAATAAAGTAAATTACGCTATCGTGAAAAAAATGAATCGAAAGAAAAATTAACTTTTCTACTTGATACATAGCTGAAGAATAAAACTTTTCCTGTCCGTGGTCAGATAATTGCATTGAGTTTAAAGCGCACGAAGAATGAAAATTTTCCGTTGGAATAAACGTCTGACCCAGTTGGTTTCCAGTGGTTTTGTGTTCTCGCCAGCCACAGAATAGGTATCAAAGACAGACTTTTTGTATTTTTCGTACAAATCCCCGTGTCATCAAATTTCCATACAGCCTCAGTAGACCACCTGTTTCGTTTCCAGTTTTCAATGAGTCGCAAAGCGTTTCAATTTTAGTGACAGTGCGTCGAAGCAGTATAAATGTAGTACTGTTTGAAACCGACTATAAAATCGGTCAATTTTACTGTTTAACGTTTTCGCTATATAAATAAAAGTTTTATGTATACATGAGTATGGACAACAATATTGTTCATTGACAGAAGATTAAAACGCTGGCTTGTCAGCCTAGTCAACTAAACATCTAAGATTTAGTTTGTAGTTAATACTACTACTTGGAAAAGGTTTGAAGTATTTGTGAATTTTTCCAAGCTATGCAAGTATATTACAGTATAAGTCTTGGGTAAAAATACGAATTTTCTCCTGGACATGTTACGTCTATGAAATGTGCCAATGACATAAATATTTGTCAACGTCATATAACTCGACAGAGTAGTTTCATGAAGAGGTTTAATGTGTGAGGAATGGCTGGACATATCTTCGTTTTAAGAATATTAGATGCATTGACATCGACATGCATAGACAATATATTACGAAATTGTCGCCTTACTACTTTAGTTATAATTATTTGTGTGCCTAATATAAGTAACAATTTCAGACATATTTGTACTAGTAGACTTTTTTCTTTTTTTTGACCCGTTTATTGGTCCATTGCTGGAACATGGGTCTCCTCTCAGAATGACAGAGTTAAGGCCTTAGTCTACTACGCTGGCCAAGTGCGGGTTGGCAGACTTCACACGCCTTAGAGAATACTAGTAGATACTGACTGGCCCTTTGGTGCAGATGTTAGGAACCTAACCGTTGCGCCGGGCTCGTGGGTTCGATTCCCATCCAAAATAATTATTTGTGTGATGAGCACAAGTATTTGTTCTGAATCTGGGTGTAAAAAAAACACATATTTAACTATATATTTACATGTAGTGTATCAGCCGTCTGGTTAGCATAACACAAGCTCTCTTGACGCCTAGTTTGGGATCAGATTGCTGTGTGTGGAGATGTCCTAAGATATTTATATTTATTTATTTACTTGTTCGAATTTCCGAATTCATTGATCGCAATAAAATATCTGATTAAGATGATTTTACGCTGTTATTATATTTTATATATGATGTTATAACTGTCTCGCCTTGATCCACGATAAGGAACGTTTAATTGATAAAGTTCTACTCGTATTTTCAAACAATCTGGTCTGTGTCCCAACACTTTCCGTTCTCATACCGGCCAAGTATCATCATGCTAATGAAAATCCATATTGGGATAAGCCACATTACAAATTCCTGGCGTATATTCACTTGATTAACATTCCCGGGATTCTTGCGTGAAATTATATAAAATGAAATTATTCATAAATATTTGCATGTAAAATTAAAGTATGTTTATGATAATAAACAGTTTGCTTAGCAAAACTTAGATACTTAGCGAGCAATAACAGTGTTACAATACTTTTTACGTTTTTATTAATATAGAACAGGGACCTTTCGATATTCACGGGCACAGATTTAGACTCCGAGCCACTACTAGGCATTTCAAATTAGAAAAACTCGGTAGTACCCGACCCGGGACTCGAATCCATTACCTCTCCGATCAGCAGTTGCGCTTGGAATCACTCGAGCAACGAGGCAGACAACTTTAATGAATATCAATATTTTCTGTAAAAGATGTAATATCCGTTCATTTTTTAGTCTGACAGTTCGATTTAGCTGTCTGGAAAAACTGTAGTCCCGCGTCAAAAGTCTGATTTTGAATATTTTAAATATGAAACATAAAGAATAAATAAATTTATAAAATAATAAAGATTTTGTTGCTGGTTTCAAGTTTATACAGGTCTATCTTATGATAGCCGGATTTTGTATTTTTTAAATATTACTCAGCATATTAACATTGCCTCTCTTTGCTAAGACCATACAATTTTCAATTTCGTTATTACGTATGTTCTACTAACTAAGCAGCCTTTGTTCCAAAGGAAACGTGTATAAGAATGGTTAATATCAAATATGACGCCTATTTCGATGACCTATGACTACCGCGCATAAGAGCTGGTGTTAGAATAATGTTCCAAATAAAAAACTAAACAATTGTTATATTTCACTGACTCGTTGGTCATGTTGATTGCACGTGCGACTGCTAAACGGGAGGTCCCAGGTTCGATTCCCGGGTCGCGTACTATTACATTTTTCTAATTTAGATATTATACTAGTGGTTCGGAGTCTGGATACGTACCCGGTGTATGGCAATAAGCTTACCACCTTTTCATTATCGGACTTAACTGGTGAAACGTGTTCTACATTAATCTGCATACCTCTTCGGCGATTACAGGCGCGATGTTACGTTTTGCTTTTCATATTATTCCAGTGCTTTTCAAATATAGTTTTCATTGCAGTAGCGTCCGAATTTCATAATACTAGTAATATTCGCAGACTATAAAGTTAGAAAGTACACTGTAGAAAAATGAAAACGGAATATATTTTTCTCAACTTGGAAACTCCTATCAGTCCATTGTTTTCAACTGAAATGCAGATTTCAACGACATTGTTGATGAAATTTCTCAGAAATGACTAAAGTTAGGAATGTTTTTTTTTCGTATTAAAAACTATCTATTCAGTCTTAGATTGCTTGAACCGACCATAAACATTTGTAGCATGACCATAATTTCTTTATAATAATAGCCACTTGTATAAAGGTATATATATATTCATATATTTTTCATACTAGAATTTATTAGGGTTGACCATCTATGGACACGCAAACAGTATTCTCATTTTCATGTTTTCGTAAAAATTATGACAATCTAACTTCTCTACATACGAGAGAAGATTAATCAAAATATTACATTAATATTACGTCATCGCCATGACCAATATTTGGTAGGAAATTAAGGGGCAATATCTCTGAATCTATTGATTAAACTATATCAAACATTAGCGTTGGATGTTAATATTTTTTTTCATTAATATGAATATTTCCCTAAATCTAATATCAAATTATAATATGTGTGGGGTCGACTCTCATTAGAAATATTTGTGTACAGAACATTAATGTTTTTTAAATGTGTGTTTTTATATAAGCGTATATTTAGAAATATATACATATTTATCTGCTGTTCTTTAACCTGTTTGGATGAGTTCTCAGAATTGATAGCTATGTCTTAGGTGCTCTAAATATCACATATTTAATGTTATGTTAAATCAAAACGCCTCTACGATAAAAAATCTAAAAATATAATAAGAGCGTATTGCCTTTTAGTTCCTTTGTATACAAAGAAACGAATACGGAGTGGATAAGACGTTTTGAAGTGGCTCACTTTTCAGCTATTCACATTGAAAGTTTAAATTCTATTGAAACTATTTTAACCCGATCTGTTGGACGCCGACAAAGGGTGCCTCGTGGCAGTCACCGCGGTCATCGTTCGCTTTGATCTCGTAAGAATGCAGATAAAGCTTCATTAGTGATAAGTTAGTGTGTTACCGGCCAATAACATTGGGGATACTATATCGATTTTCCTGAGTTATTTTCGTCTATATGAAAATAGAATAGTGTAGATCCGCTGAGCTAGTAGATTATGTTGTTAGTCATTAATTATGCCTTTGTACCTGTTATTTTAAGGCATTACACGTAAATAAATAAATATAAATATTGTTATTACTTTCGTTGGACTATAATTAGTATATTTATATACTTTTGATATACATACATAATTGTAGTATGCACGGCAATAGGCTCACCACCTATTCCGTAGTGGGACTTAAACGTAACCGGTGAAACGTGGGAATGTTGTGCATTCCTCTGCCTACCTCCTCGGGAATTACAGGCGTGAAGTAACGTTAACAAAAATACAACTTCGACTAAGTTACACATTAAAGATTTGGAGTTTGGAGGCCAGACATAGTAAAACACCACCAGCTCTAGTAAAACCCTCAAAGTTATCAATGCAATTGGAGTAAAGTCAAACTTTCTAAGAACATATTATACCCTATTAAAGTCAGCAATACCACTGACTGTATTTGGTTTTGCAGTAGATGTAGACACAATCAACTTGGGACGAGTGTCCGCGTCGTGTTTGGAATGAGAGAGATTTTTTCTTGCTTCCGATCCGGTCCAGGCGTACGGGCGGTGTGCATGTGACAATATGCGAAGTCGGTTCGCAGCCGAGAATACGCGCACCGAACAATACCGGCTCGGTGCTTTTTATTTCACTCGCGACTACATAGCGTAACACGGTGAAAAACCCGGTGCGTCGAGTCTCTATCATTAAAAGTCGGTAATCTATCGATGAACATTGATTTTCTATCGATAAATATCGATTTCCTGTCGATATTCATTAATTTTCTGACGATAAACATCCACTTTCTATAGATAAACATCGATTTTCAATACTAATTTTGATACTTTGGTTTTACGATTGTAATTAGAAGGTAAGAAGTTATGGATGGTTCACAAACTACGTTGTAGGACTATCAATACTCAATACTACTAAAACAAGTCAAACAACGAGGTAATTAATTATACACTCTTATCTATCTATTGTCGAGGTTTAACTCTCAGTCAAGTCGATCAAAGTGTAGGACTATGGATTGTAACATCACTTTTACCGATTGTATTGAACATGGGTTTTCATAGTTGGCTATTGATATTTATAATCGATTTTATCCATAGTTGAATGCCTCGTTGGTCGTGTTGGTTACAAGCGCGACTGCTGACCGTGAGATCCTGGGTTGAAATCCCGGATCGGCACTATTGCATATTTCTAACTTAGGTGACTGGGCCTCTAGACATACCCTCGATGTATGGCAATACACCTACAACCTAATCCATAGTGGGACGTAAACGTAACTGTTGATACGTGGGAAGTGTATTACACTTCTCTGCCTATCTTCCTCGAGGAAGAGAGGCGTGATGTTACGTTATATAGAGTACGTTACGAGAACGTTACGAACTGACTGAAGGTAGGCCTGTATGTGTGTAACACAGTAGTTTATGAATTACGTAATGAATAAATGAAGCGAGCCTGGTCGTGGAAAGAAAACTGTACCTGAGCAGACCGGCGAAAGTAGGAAGTGGTTACACGCACGTTACGAGATTTAAACAATATCTCGGTTGCAATATACGAGTGTGGGCCCAACAGTTTCTTAAAATCACCAACAAGAAAATTATACCTCATATTCTTTATCGCCATAACATAGAGACAACATATACAAAAATATTTATAAACAAAGAAGATAAATCATTAATCTCGATCATTCTATACCAGGGTGGATAGCTTTGATTGAGCATGCGTATTTCACAACGCATCTGAACTTTCTATCAGGTGGAACCACCGGGTTACGATAGGCTAACACTCATAAAAAGGAGGTTCCTATTGCTAACGTCACATGCCTTGACACAGCAAGGATTTTAATTTTTTGAGTATTATTTACCTTTATGCTTACCGCCGATTTCGTTTTCATAGCCACTAGGTATGGTACAATTGGTTAGAGCTGGGCTCTTGGTTGGTGGGCTCTTCTACTATTATATCATTACACAAGAGCCCTGATGGGCCAAGCAGAGAATACAGTATCAAATATTACTATCTATTCAGACCTGATGCCCTTCTTTTACGTTATTACATTAACACAGGTGGAAACACTGTCCAAAAAGTACGCGAGTATAAAGCAAACATCAGAGTACACTAATATCACCATTAGTACTTCAGTCACAGCATAATTTTCTCAGAAGTTGCAAGTATAAGCGCCGTACAGCCAATAACGACCCGCGATGGAAACTAGTAACGGCTTGTAGGTACCAAGTTTTTGTCGGCATCGTAAGTAAGGGAGCTGTCTGAACGACACTGAGTGAAGAGTTAATGACTTAGGAGTGCGGTTTAATTGTTGGCGCACCATACGTGCTCGACGGATGGGGGACTTGTATTAAAATAAAGGAAAAGCACACGGGCAAGAGAGAGAGAGAGAGAGAGAGAGAGAGAAATGCCATTCGCCATCGTGATGTTGCAGCTTAACGGATTGGTACCAATATGTCTGCATTTAACCCACATAACATCACGCCCGCTTTTGACACCATATTTCCTCGAAGGCAGAGAAGCGTTATGAGACAGTCAACGGTACATTTGACTACATTCTATTTAAGATTAGTTAATGTTCAACAAGAGTAGTTAACATTCATAGGCCTATCCGTGATCATCAGGCGAGATCGCAGATCAGAATGTTCCTGTATCCGGTGATTATATTTTTAATAAGCAAATAAGCAAACAAGCGCAAAACATAATTTAATGGAGATATACATACTTACATATACTTATCGCATGTACACACAAGTACACATTTTTATTACATCTACATGCAAAACAAATACTTTTGTGCATCACAAACATATTCACCAGTTCAGCTCAACAGTTGAGAAGTACTTGTCAGGTCAATCGAGCCAGTAAATTTACCTATATACCGAGCCCGGTAATATACCGTTTGCATCAGTCTGCGGTTACTCTAACGATTAATACTTTACTAAAATCACCCATCTACAATAATAACGATTAGTAACCCGACGTCGCGCAGGTCTTCACCCCCGGTGCGTCCACCTGCCAGCCGACACTAGATCAGGTATTTCAACGGTTTCCGTCTTCTATTTCTATGAAACTATAAACTAGTTACCCTCTCAGTTTATAAGAGGGTTGGATTACCTATATAATTACAACGGAGACGCGATGTACTGAATATATACTTGAATACGTACGTATATACCTTATTATGCTGTTTTCGGGGCGCGAAAGGGTGGCGAAGAGGCGACTAAGTCCGGCGCTGGCAGATCGGAATACAGCGCCGTCTGCCCGTGCACACCTGCATGCCCTAACCACCTATGGGCTGCAGCGTAAGCGGTGCGAGACGCTGTGATCTGCGATTCCAACCCGAATGCCCTTGAGGATTATGGGCTTAACCCCTCAATGAAGACCTTTTCTAAGAATAGACTGCAACAGTCATGATGGTTACGATGACGCCAGGTTCCTGACGGGTAAGGAATTGATACATATAAGTATTAGTATGTATCATTTCCTAAAAAAAACGAAACTTCACGCCTGTAATACTAGAAGATGTAGGCAGAGGAATGCAGAACACTGCCACGTCTCACCAGTTACGTTTACGTCCCGCTGTGGAATAACTAGTGAGCCTATTGCCATGCATCGGGCACATATCCAGACTCCGAACCATTACTAGAAAATCTAAATTAGAAAATTTTGT
>DWEJ01001986.1:0-12092 GCA_018245835.1 Mysoria sejanus stolli | reverse complement strand
CTCGTTTCTTGAGGTCTATATTTTTTAAGGCGCGCAGCACCTTTTGTAGGTCTACTCATAGCTACTTGGCAGTGCAGTAATAAACTAAAAAGTATTAAATAAAAATAACTACTTTAAAAAAACCGACTTCAAAACTAAAAACAAAAAATAATAAAGATTTAATATTAATTATATACTACCTATTATTTATATGTGCTATTGACTAATAGGTTTGAAGTCGGTGCAAAAATAATCTGTTTAAAATATATACATAATGAAGAATCTGTTTAATATTCTATATGATGTTGGCGTTATCCAACCGTATTTTAAGTAATTTTTTCATTTTTTTGTTCAGGAAAAAGGTTTCGTCTTGTAGACATTTTATTATATAAATAGATATACGAGTACGAGTATTATCCTACTGACGATGACTAACGTTGCCAATCTTAGGTAGATTATGTATAATTCGATAGCGTTATCAGACCGCAAATATGTGTTAATAAAATTGACAACTGCAACTTGTTTTATTAATAGGATAAAATATGAAGCAAAGTTGCAGAATACAACTAAGGACAGCTAACGACATTTTTATAATAAACTTGTCAAGATATATGAAGTCTGTAAATTATATAGTCTTATTACAGTCGACATAGGTGGCACGTACACAACAATTACATCCGTGTACATTGGCCTTTTCATTTTTGTTATCGTCCTATTTTATCTTTATTGCCGGTCTAAATTAAATTTGTAGCGATTATATTCCCTTTGAATGACCAATTGTATAAATTTATCAAAAAGATATAGGTATTATTATGTCGTTGTTTGGATCGTTATCGATTCATCGATACGTCGTTAGCATGAGTTATATAGAGACGTCAATGTATGCATTACATTATGCAACATTGACGTTTTACGCACGCAATACGTACATAATCAAATGTTGATCCTGTCCGATGAGTGAATTTGCCAATCTACCTACGTCGGTAGAATAATATATCGATCCTTGTGACGTCATCTCCCTGATCAGTGTTTTATCAAATATTATTTTATCAAAAATATAATTGATCGTGCTCATAATCTAAAAATAAGTAGGTTTTTTATGCTCTATCGTATCTATAGATCGGAATTCAGACCCCCGGTAATCCGACAAACGTTTTGCAGGGCAGTGTTGAACTATCGAATTTGTCGGATTATAGAATATGTCCAAACCCCCTAAAGTCCGGAATTTTATGTTATACATACGCTGAAGTATACGTAAATATATTACGTTATAAACTTTAGCTAAGCTATCAGAATCAAAACAATACCTACGCGTTGAGCGTGTAAAATAGTGGTGGCTAGGGAATGCAATCCCGTGGATCCCCAATGTCGTAAATACGCGATCCCTCGTGAGGGATCCGCAAAATTTGCAAGATTTTATGTATTCCACGTATTTACAATAATAGGGGGATTAACAAATCGAAATACGTATCTTCAACTACTCAATAGCCGACGGTACCACTTAATGTTATAATAAAACGAGAAATTAATCTTTTTGCACGTGGAGGAACCAGAGGGATGTAGTCGTATTTGGAAGCAATTTAACAACTTTGTTAAGTTAGTTACACCTACGTAAACGTAACTACACGCCTGTAATCCCCGAAGAGGTAGGCAGAGGAATGCAGAACATTCCCACGTTTCACCGGTTACGTTTACGTCCCACTATGGAATGGTGAGCCTATTGCCATGCATCGGGCACATCATATAGGGTGATAGCAATCAATACTAAGTTATATTAAAAATCTTGTTCTTGTAAAAGATACCAAAATAAATTATCCATGCGCGCAGCGGTCTTTTACCACAGCTGCCTTCTGAATGGACTTGTGGATACCATAGAGACAGATACGATATGTACTGATCACAAATACTCAGCCTCATATTAGATGGCTAAATTGACCAGGCAGATATCTACGGTCCGGTGGGAATTGAACCTGAGTCCTCTGCGCTACTGACCGCATGTCGAGCATTGTGCCAAATGGGTCCTCAATTATTATTACATTTGTCTTTTACTGATTAAAATAAAGTATGTAGTTAAAGAATCGGGCTAACCGTTTAATTAGATTTGTTGCTTCGTGCATCTCTGCGCTGTAGCGACGTGAATTTCTTTGAGAAAGTTCCAGAAATTTCCAATTGGGGACGAAAGTAGTGAGATTGTGGGCGTATTGCAATCTGTGACTGGGTGTGTGCTCGGTATGGTAAATTGTTTGTGTTAATTAACGAAAAGCAAAGGTATCGTTTTGTTAAACGTAACATCGTGCCTGTAATCCCCGAAGAAGTAGGCAGAGGAATGTAGTACACTCTCAATAGTTACGTTTGCGTCCTATTTAATAGGTCGTGAGAGTATTGTTATACCGGACTCATTTATAAACTCCGAACGACTACTGGAAAACCAAATTGGAAAAATGCCAGGACCGGGATTTGGACCCAGGACGATTCAATCGACAGTCGCCTTTGCAACAATACCAATACAATACATGCAATGAACATCGAGGAGAAATTAATATTTGTCCTCGATGTGATCATTGTAAGTGAAAAAATCATTAATAACGAATACTGCTCACTTACTTCCGGGTAGGAATTCGAAGGGATATTTATCTTGGCATTAGATTGCTCCATATACACACGATTGAGTTTTGTTGATGTTTTCCACATGAGTACATAAATATTACATCCCAAGTATCGTAAGATCGGTAAAAAATTGTGCAGCGTGGCCGTTTACGGTTTACATTTAGTTCTGGACAGATAATGTTTAAACGAAGTTGATATGGATAATGCAAACGGTATTTAGGTGGGTTTTGTGAGGGGCTTATAAATATAGAAATCGGTTTAATGATACAGAAGAGATAGGCAGGACTCTGAAGAGGTACACTCCCACGTTTCACCCATTACGTTTACGGCCTACTATGGAATAAGTGGTGAACCTACTACCATTCTCTGGGTACATATCCGGACTCCGGACGAGCCAAAAGAGAAAATTTAAAATTATAAAAATCCAGAAGTGCTCCACCCGTACAATGATCACTTTTTAAATTACCATAATGACGTAAAACATATTTCGCCAAGTAATTCATATTTAAGTTCTACAATTCACATCGGTAACATGTCAACATGCTTCGAATTGACTTGTCTTTAATGTTTAACCGAGACAATACGATTCGTTATCTCGTTTCATACAAACTTGCTGAACACGAGTCTCGGGAAGCGAACTCGATCAACGTTTGCCAGTTAAATAAAAGTTTAAACGATAAACTAGTTAAAGTCGCGGTGAATTCATTAAAAAGCAACACCGGCGAAGGGAATAACGTCACTGTGTACCAAGACTCGGGTATAAGCGTTTCACATTAACCGTATTGAAATTGTTATATGATGGATTCTTAGCATGTAAAATGTATAAAATGGGTTAGGTTTGTTCCGTCAATGCGCTGTTAAAATATTATATACCTGTTTCGTTGGTCATGTTGGCTGCAAGCGCCACAAACGATCCGGAGATCTTGTGTTCAAACCTCGGGTCAAATTTTATTATATTGATTTTCACTAGAGTAACATTTTGAAGTAAGGTTTAAAATTTAATATACAAATTAACAAATTATTTCATAATGAAGCACATTTAATTTCCGTTACAATAATGTTCAGAGAAATTTATCTTGGCGGCATCAGTGGACATCCCATAAAGAACGGCAGAATATTCTTTTTCTAACCAGAGATTGAGTGTATGTATAATGTTTAAAAATATCCCTTGTATATGTATCTTTTGGATTTTTTGATACAGCTCATAAGATATTTAAATATCAAGTGTAAAAAAGTTACTCAAAGGTTTATTCTGTTTCATGTCAGATACACCTATTTTAAAATTAAGGGGCCATTAACTTTTAAAATTAAGCGGCCACATGCTAATAATGTAATGTAAAATTTATTATCTGTAAAGCTAATGGTGATAAAAGTGAAAGGTGTATTTAAAATACTTATGCTATCAATTGCACTTGATTTCAAATACAGGCACAATAATTTTTATTAATCTTTATTCATTCATTAATATATTCAATATCAAAGATTTCTCAAGATGTACTATGATTTGTGCAATATGATATTCTACTCAAAGCGGCCGCGCCCAGCCACTGATAACTGTGGTTGCCTTGAAGTCATCAATACAAATGTCTGGGGGGCATTTAATGTCATGTTTTCATTTCAAGAACTTCAATATCACTCGTAATCTATCCAATGACAATTCATTTTACCGTATTCTAACATCCCCGAGTGCGTCTTCGTCTACGTTAAAAACACTTGAGTCGCGTCGTTCACCGTAGCTCCTTGCGAAATCGCCGGAAATCTGTTTTTATGCCGTCAAAGAAACTTCAAGTATAATTAGTTTGCGTTTCGATAAAATAGACGATTCGAGATTACATATCGCCTTTTAAAGTATTGACTGATATATGATATACCCATCAGATATTCCCTATTCATCAATTCATATTTTTTATTATAATATTGGGTAGGATTTAAGGATAGTTTACTTATTGCGAATTGGTGTAGTTTTCGAATCATAGTTTACTAATCACCTTATGAAATATTTCACCGAATAAAAAGTACCCAAGAAAATTATAATGCAAGAAAAAATAAAAAAAAATCCAAATTCCGATAAAAGTGAGTAAAAATCCTTATTATTCCGAACCAAATCTGAGATGCTAGCTCAGATCGCTATTAGCATTGGAAAGCCTCCACGTCGAACGAAAGTTCCCGAAGCAGCCATTACTACGGAATAAAATATGAATAATTCTTTCCAGAAACCACCTGCACAATATCAAGTAAAGCCTAGACGCTGTGGCAACCGCTCGTTATCTTCGGCTCCTGTCTTTAATTGATCTCGGAAACGTCACCACGTTATCGTTAAAACTAATTGGTTGCCATTAGCGGGACGGAACAGTTCAACAACGCTGGAAATTTAAAATTCTGGGAATCGTCCGATTTTATTTTCCTCCGTACATCCGTTACGTGACCTTTGTGGTAACAAAAGAGAATTTCAGTTTATGGTATTTTTGTTACCAGTTTTTTAGAGAGTTAAAGGACTTTAAAACTATTTACTGTGCCTTCTTTTTTATGAACGTTAATAAAAATACTTTTATTTGAAACGTTAGAAACAATTATTCAAAACCGCATTATAGACATATGTCATTTGGGCCTTAGATCAAGGACAATGAATTGCTCTTCTGAACTTACACGAAAATGTAGTTTCTCATATTATGAGCAATGCTAGACTTGCTGAAGATAATATTAAATCAAAGCATACTATAAGTAATACTGTTTCCCATTACATCCTTTAGGATTGTATATAAGACAGAAAAAGCCAATAATTCTTGTCATGTTATCTATACGTACCTCTAAGGAGTTCTCTACTAGCGCAGGCCGGTGAATTTTCAAATTTTTACTTTACAAAGAGGCACCGTCACGTCGTGATATACGGGCGTAGTTACGTTGTTCCTATGCCGGCAGCTTACAACACCTTTTTAACGTAGTTATGGTATTAAAAACTTTGTCTGTAATTTTCAAGGCCCTAGAGCCAATGTAACCTTTGTGATGTCAAATTCTTTAATGCTGTATAATGAATTCTTATTCTCTTCAAATAACTTCTTGGTACGCTTTCTAAAATTACGTGTTCTGTTGTTATATTTTTGGTGTTGTCGTATTAAAATATACCAGGTGAATTACGAAATTTGGCAACAAAAATTGTTTATTTGAAAAATACTTGCCAGTTATATTAAGTTCTGAAATTAGGCTACGTACTTAGGCCTAAAAATAGAACATTCCAGATTGTCATATTTTGTTACAATATTATAAAGATACAAGTTTCGTGTAAGACAGAGCAGTCAAATTTTTAAATTGACTCGTGGAATTGGAACCAGTTAAATCACAGGGTTGTGTAAATCAGGTAATCTATAGGTATAAGTTACAGAAAAAAATGCAAAAAACTAGCATTGCCGCGAAAGCGCGGAAGCTGGATGTGGTAAGCCAAAGACGGGACGCGATGGAGGTCATCAAGGGAGTTGCGCGTTCAGCGCTGATTTGAGATGGGCTTTTTCTTCATCAGCATCATGATGATGAAAAAGCCTGTTATAGAGTAAATAATTATTTAATTAATAAACTTGCTTGGTGTGATGTAACTCCAGTCCTACAATAAATTAGTTTATATTTTAACATAAGTGCTTATCATAAACGATACAGAAGCCCATCTATGGAGTTTTTTTGGCCCTTCTTCTCCATAGCGAGGCATTTTCCTAAGCACTCATGTAGTCCGTTAAGCGGTAGGCAGAAGAATATAGTACATTCCCATAGCTTCTTAAAATCCGTAAACTAAATTTTTTTTTACTATAATTCATTTTTGTGATTTCAAATATATTCTGCCTCATTGGTCGTGTTGGTTGCAAGTGCAACAGCCGATCGGGAGGTCCCGAGATCGATTCTAAAAACTAAAAAAATTTCTAATTTAGATTTTCTAGTAGTGGTTCGGAGTCTGAATATATGACCAATGCATGACAATAGGCTCACCACATATTCCATAGTGGGACGTAAACGTAACTGCTGAAACGTAGGAGTGTTCTGCATTACTCTGCCTACCTCCTTGGGAATTACAGGCGTGAACTTACGTTCAAATACATTCTTTAACATACAGTTAATTAGGTATTCTTAAAAGTAACATGATATCTCTACAAAGTCCAGATTGTTCTACTATTCATGCTTTTGAAAAGCCCTTTCAAATGATATAAGTTGAACAAAACAGTTCTTCCAATAGGCTAATGGAAGCAGTACGAGAAATGAAAAGGCCGTCGGTAGCAATAAATAACCAACAAAAGGCAGATACCGTACCAAGATACAATAATATTGCAATAATCCTGCACGATGTACGATGAACATCCATATATCTGATCTTATCTATTGACAATATTAAACACAGTGGAGTTAGTTTTTACAATTTTCGATCTTCTGCTTATAAATATTAAGATTATAATAGTATACAATAATTATATTTTCAATAATTATATTGGTTCTTGTACATTTGATCGTAATAAATGTATTTAAGATAAACTTGCTTAATGATTTTCTCCAGTTGGTCCTAGATGAAATCGCTTGTCCTGAAAACCAGTTAATCCATCGGCTGGGTTTTATGCATCTTTAAGACATAAATAGCTGATTACGTCCCTCTTAAATCGATAATCGCTAATTAAATACCGTGTTATCTCTTGCATGATTTTTTTAGGATGCTCTCTAGTTGGTGGAGGGACGATATACGCAAAGTGGCTGACATTGCTTGGATATGACCAGCTGAAGATCGAGCTCAGTGGCGTACTATTGAAGAGGTTTATGCCCAGCAGTGGACGGGAACAGCCTGGAAATAGGGAACGATGAAAAAAACATGATTAGGAAATTTTCACACTTTATTATCCTCGTCACATAAAGATCATAAATAATTTTAAGACTGCGTATAGCCTTAATGTTTCTCATTTTGAGATAAAAATCTTGCTTAACAGTGAAACAGTGAAATGGGTGACGTAGCTAAATTGCTTGGCATGCTGATACAGTAGTGGATTCAATTCCCACTCAGACTAAATATTTGTGTGATGAGCACAAGTATTATATTCTTGTCTGGGCGTAAAAATATCTATGTAAGTAAGTAGACATTTATGTGGCTATATTTAGTTTTTTAACCGTCTGCTAGCTATAAACCAAGCTCTCTTGATGCTCACCTTGAGAGCATATGGCCGCTTGTGGATAAATTCCAAGATATTATTATAAAAAATTATAGTCAAACCTAAGCAGATTTGTCATACCCATAAAAAAGTAACCGATAATAATAACCTATTTCACTCTCGTCATCTTATTAGAACTGCAAGTTCGAGAACTGCGTCTAACGCGTAGTTAGCATGTGTTGTTTTAAGCAAAATCCAGTGTTAAACTATGCCCTCGGGAACAATACACCCCAGCCGTTTAGCGGACATCTGGAATGATAAAATAGTTTGTGTACGTAAGCAATTAATTTGGTGAGTACATTAGATAAATTTATTGCACTATTATGGATGATTCAAAACATTTGATGGTTTTATATTTATTTATTTATTTACAGTAGAGTTTATTATACCTATGAAGAGTACTAATTTATTACGTATTCTTTGGAGTAGTTAATTAAATATGGCGATTGTATTATTAGAGAATAGTTTTTCTTTCCATGGTTTTTCAGATTTGTAAGGATAGATATATTTGGCACTCGGTGGTGTTAAAGACTGAGCTCCGAGAATGAAATAACCTTTCAAGGTATATTTGTATAAGAGAGTAGCAGAAAGGTTGTATATTTGTTTTGTATCACACAATTACTGTATTTTCTATCGTTCCAATACTCGCTCAGCGGCGAAAAACTCAAACTAATGTATAAAATGTAGGCACTATATTAACCCTCCTGATGCGTCGTATATGCGACCAGGCTACTCAGGTAGATTTGTTCTGTAAAAGCCGCTCCGCTTAACAACACTCTAGGGTTAAATTTGTCACAACTGTCCTGGGGGCGCTTGCAAAGATAATAGTTACATGACTTATAATTATGCCAAAACTATGGATAGTAAGTAATAATAATGAGGAGAAAAAGCTCCGATAGTTCGGACACGTGGAAATTATGACAGCAGATATACGAGTTGAAGGTCGTTGGAGACATCTCCAAGAGAAAGACCAAGATTGACTCGATGAAACAGTCTTAATACTAGGTGATTATTAGACTCAAAATCAGTGAATCAGATGTGTCTGTATCAGCGCATAAATATGAAGATTATGATAGAGGTGGAAGAAGAATATCAAGCTAGGAAGGGTATTAATATTTAGCGCTCGTTAAACTCTGCCTGCCCTGTAAAGAACCCGGAGTGAAGTTATAGTCAGAAGTCTCCGAAACCGGCGTGCATGTATGAAAAGAGTTATGAATGTGGAGGAGGCGCGGCAGGTCCGTAAGGACAGAGATATTTGGAGGACCCGGCATGTAGATATGTATGTATGTATGTATATATATTTGTTTTACTCGAAGTTCCTTTAAGAAGGGTTAAGGGTTCTACCGTCAACCGTGAATTTTGAATCAGGATTTGAACCCAGAACCTAAGAGTTGAATTGAAAACCACTAGCCTTTTACTGCTGCTTTCTTTTTAAATGTATGTATATATATATATATATATATCTAAGGATATAATTTGATAGTCGATCTTATCATGTCAATAATCCAGAGTGATGACGTAATAAATATAATAAATAGCAAAGTATTATTTAATTACTTGGATTTTTCCAGAATGCTCTGTGGAAATGGGGTCACTTTTTCAAATCGTATTACATAAGCGCGAACACAAGTTAATCTAATTGTAATGACCGCTGAGGAAAACTTCGCTGGATTAGCCAATCAGCGACCAGATCACGGAAATCAATTATCAGGCAATTATGACTTAATGTCGGCATTCGCAACCATCATTTCAGACGGACGGTTTGAATTTTACGACTAGTGATTAGACGCCAAATCAAATTAGGCCCATTTACGCCAATAGGCCAAAATACGTTCCGCAAGAGAATATGATAAATATTTTTTTTTTTTCAATCGACATAAACCACAGTCTTTGTGCCAGTAACAATTATCAAATTTCTTATAAATTGAATCTAGTCAAGTAAGGGAGACTCCTCGAGACCTAGGGAATTACACTTTTATAATAGACCACACTCATGTTTCAATTGAAATATAAATAGACCAACGTAATATAACGCATGTAATACCCGAAGAGGCGGAGGAATATGGGTACTACACTCCAACGTTTCGCAAGCTACTTTGACGTCCCTCTATGAAATAGGTGATGAGCCCATTGCCGTACAACGAGCACATATGCAGATTTCGAGCGGCTACTAGAAAATCTATGTTAATAAAATTCAATATTACCCGACCCGTGATTTGAACTCAGGACCTCTCGATCGACAATCACGCTTTCACCAACACGAGCAACGAAGCAGTCAATAGATTGAGATGCTTTAGCATCCTTGAAGCCAATTAGATTTCCTTACTGAACAATACAAACTTTATTTACAATCTTTATTAGTAAATTACTCGCGAATCCATTATAACCTAGTTGATTAAATCATACAAATTTTAATTACAGTATTAATGCGCTAGTTATCAAGAGACCACTTTTGTAATCATTACGAACGAGTAAATTAGCCTTTACACTAGACATTAAAATTCTAAAACAAAATAAGTCGGTTAACTCGGACAACTCAGTCCAACACCACCGACAAGGTTAACAAAACTGCGTACATACTATTAAATACATTTGTAAAACAGCAATGAAAATTACAATGTAATAATGCCATGTTTATCTACATATGTAGTAAACATGCAGTATGTATGTAAACATGCCGCATACCTACGCCTAATGTCAGCACACGTCTCATTTTCCACAGGACCGTCCTGTTCGCAGACTCTCCAGACCTTTTTATCCCAAAATCTAAAGATAATCTCACTTGAAATCCTTTACTAATTTGTGGTTTAAAGTTGAAGATCTTTATTAATATTTTTTGGACATCGTACTTACAATCACTAGAAATAAACTGCATTTATAATCAAAAATCATTCATCAAAGAACTGTTATTTTAATACGCTAATAAAAAATTAACAGACGCTCTGGTCGGAAAAAATATCAACGATTGAAAATATACTACAGAAATCTTAAAAATAAACTTATCAACGTAACGTTGTAGATGCACTTTCCGTAAATATATTAGCACAGTGCAAATATTTAAGATATTTGTTGCAGTTGACATTTGGTAGGGCTGACACCGCGTCTTGGAGAATCTGGCATAGGAGGCTCATCGGTTCAATGATGATCTGCAAAACGTTGCAAGTCTACGTCTAAGGTTGCAAGTAGGGCCTATTTCTAATTTTATCATAAATAATAATAATTTTCTATGACAGTGCTTACAACGATGATAACATGATCATATTTTAATTAGACAATTCGAACAATTCTTTCACAATAAAGAAGCTTCAGCATCTATGATAACAAAATTATTCAGAAATAACAAATCAATTATTCCGTACTAAAAATATACGTACATATAATAGTCACACTAGTGAACATGCTCCGCGCAGCCACGACAATGGCCCCGCACTCGTATTGGCTACGCATTGTTCTGTTGACTGTTAGCTACAGACGCACATTTTCATAAATTAAAACATATCTGTCTATTGTCTGCCTCGGTAAAGTGGCTGCAAACGCGACCGTTGAACCAGAGGTTATGGATACGAATCCTGGCTTAGGTACCGTTGGATTATACTAAATTAAAAATGTCCGTTAGCGTCATGAAGTCTGGATCTCTGTAACTAGTGAACGTGATGTTGTCCTACACTCTTAGCCTACGTCTTCGTTGACTACAGGCTTGATGTTATCTAACTATTAAATGCATTCCTTTTAGCCGATGCTAGACAGTCATTTAAGAATTAAAAATACCCCTTGATTGTCAGCAACCCTCAATACAAAGCGGTCATTGTCGAATGCAGGTGCCAAAGAAAGAAAGAAAGAAAGAAAGAAAGAATTCTAGATTCACCAATCTTAATCAAATAGAACATCATACTGACTGGTGAGGAAGCAGAAGTCTCCGAAACTGGTGTACGGGTATGAATACAGCGATGTGTGCAATAATAGCACATCGGACTTGGCGTGATGAAACAAAACCATCATACTGACTGCAACCTTGGTTCGATTGGCTTACCGCTGTTATGGTTAGTGACTTCAACCACTAAACCGGAAGCAGTGGTTTCACTTCTCGAGCAGAACAAATATTTATATGATGAGAACAAGTGTTTGCTCCGCCACTGGTGTACATTTCATCAATAGTTGTGGTCTAGTAATAGATAAAATTTAGTCGTAATTCATTCAATACCTTTGTGGAGACCACATTTCAAATATTTTTTTTTATAACAGCGAGCTATTTTCAAGTTTCATATATTATCATCATCAGCCTATCTCAGTCCACTGCTGGACATAGGCCTCCCCCAAGAGCGCCATCGCGCCCTG
>DWEJ01001985.1:0-12094 GCA_018245835.1 Mysoria sejanus stolli | reverse complement strand
GACATTTAAACCTTTTTAAGCTTATATTGCCATAATTGAATCGACATTATTAATAAAAGTTTGTTACTACGTATCTGATTCAAGCGTATACAAAATCTGGATAGCATTATTTAGATTTCATTACATATCAAATAATTCTAATAGCTATTAAGTGATCTTTTCGCATGTTGTATATATTTTGTTGTTATTTCTGTCGCCAAAATTTTAATGTTAATTTAGATTAGCGCTGTTTCTTTTAGAATATCATAATGCAATTGTTATCCTTATTCTATCCCACAATAATATCCTAATAATCACAAATATAATTATTATGGCCGTACTTTATGGAAACTAATACGTGTTGGTAATGACTCAGGAACGGAATTTCATCCTGACAGCTTTCAAATTATTTTATCAAAATACATTACTAACGCGATTGGTAACATTTTATTGTATTGTCAAAATTGCAGTCAAACAAACGAACATGGATTCTCCTAGACTTAAGGAGTCTAAAAATATTGATTTTCAACTTAAAAATGAATGCAATAACACAAATTATAATACTCCTGTGAATATCTCAAACACTAATAGTAATATAATTCATAAGTTATTTAATAGGGAGGTAAGTTTAAACTGATAATGTTGACTAGCATATCGTGATCATTTTCTGTATTTTTATTTTCATCTTCAGTACGGTGCGATTTTTTGGTATGTAACGGTAAAAATTTATCTGTTCGCCAATAGTAAGTAAAATAGTAAAATAATTGTTATTTAAAGTATTAGTTTTTAAACTTGGAAACAACGACTCACAACAACGTATCTGCAACAAGCAGTGTACAGCAACAAGTCTTTGTAAAATAGCTGTAAAAATTGAAACTGTGAAAAAGATAACGTTGAGTATGTATAATTCAACTACAAATATTATGATTAAATAGAAACGAATATTTTTCAATTAGATTTATGGCTGTACCTCAAAACGTTCGAGTGATAGAAGTCGCAAGATATTCGAGAGGATACCTCCTCGGTTGCGATTCTGTTTGATGGACATTGTGCCCATCACATACCTCCGGGAGCACGTCTTCATGGGGTTTTCGCAGTGTGGCCAATTCCTGTTAAGCTTCACTTATAGTTGTACTACACAGTTATACTTCAGAGAGAGTTCCAAGTTCACGTAAGTTAACATTGATTACTTTTTCTCAAGCTTTCTTGAAGCAAGAAGATTATCAAACAGAGAACTAAGAGTAAAATATTATGTTTTTATTACAATACAAAGGCACCTTAATTATTTTGTTTTTTCTAGTTTAAGGGAAGAATTGTAACAGAAACTAATAGCTTGCATTTTATGATTGACTGAATTTGTAACTTATTTCAAATATTATTTTAATTATATGTACTTGTAACCTTACACATGTCAAGGGGTTTGGTAATGTGACCTTTTTTGTTATCTCACATGTGTATATGGAACATCATCATCATCAGCCTATCTCACTCCACTGCTGGACATAGGCCCCCTCAAAGAGCACCATTGCATCATATCCTTGGCTTGCCACATCCAGCTTCTACCTGTAGCCTTTATTTGACACAGTTATTTGATGTAGTGAAGTTATATGTATATTTATATACAGTTATTATAAGTAAATGGATTAGCAGTGTTACTGTTACAGCAGCAGGATAAAAAGTTAATTATACTCCTAAAACCAATAAAGGAGTATAATTAACTTTTTATCCTAATTCAGACATCAATATATTGTATGAGATTACAATATATAATAATAAAAAAATATGTACAGTCAGCTCTTGTAAATTCAAGAGGAATGGTAAGATATGAGATCTCTGGGAACACAGAACTGGATAATTGAAATGCTGTAAATAAACATGTTTAGTTTTTCTAAACTGTTTATCAAGGTCTAACAAGATGGAAATCCTGTCTCTGTCTACCACTAAAGAATAATACTCTACCTACCTCTAAAGAATAATATGAAACTAAACGTGCCACATTGTGTCCTCATCGACCAAATCTCTAGGTGTAACATTTAAAAGGTCACAGCACTAGGTGGCGCTAGTAGATTCTTGTTGATTTTGCCACATTCGGTTACCTTCAACAATCATAGTAGAACATGACATTTATGTGTACACTAAGCTTTCTTTTGATTAATTCTGTTTCCCATGGGAATGAGATATTTTCCTGCGGTAAAAAGTAGCCTGTTTCCTTTCTCAACGTCTTATCTATGTTATGCCAAATTTTTACAAAATCAGTGCAGTGGTTTAAGCATGAAAGTGTGACAGACAGACAGAGTTACTTTTGAATTCACAATATTATTTATATTTTATGTTTCAGACTCCATTTTCTCTCATGGGTGCCAGGTTGTGTTGTCCGTCCAGTGCACAGTGTCCCATTGTTTGGTGATGATGTGGACAGTAAAGTCACAATCTCTTTAGCACAATGGAAACACAACCCTGGAGTTTTGGTGGTGTATGGCATTGCGTGAGTATCTGTATCCACTTCAACACTGAACATGTCATTGTAATTTTTATTTACATTGTATTCAAATTGAAAACCCTTTTGTGTAAACATCCTTGTTTAGTAAAGATTAATTACAATAGTCCAATTTTATTTTTCATTATGATTTTAACAAAAATAATAAAATCAATCTGCTAATGTCGATTATGAGAATAGTTGTTTAATACCTTTAATATCAATATACTTGTATTATGTTTGCAGTGACTCATGTTCAGAACGATCCTACCTCAGTGTTATAGGAGTACCTCGATTAGGATGTAAGAAATGCATAGCTCTCTCAAGAGAAGAAGGTAATTACCATAGACCTGTTGTAATTCATGCATGATCTATGATGCATGCATTAGTATTTAGAATGCATGCAAATTCATTTATGCACGGTTACTTACTGTCAATTACATACTGTGCATGTTTGGCTGGACACATATGTATTTATCTCTGTTCTACTTTTTAAGTCAGTGAAGTTTGTTAACATTTTGCTACATGTTATTGATATTTTATCACACTTTTAACTTTTTTCTTTCACCATTTTGTAATATTTCTTTCAGATGACTTAAACTGGGGTAAGAGGTGCTTGGAACACAATTTCGCAATTCATACGAAATTTTTTTGCACATCCGATTCTAGTATGTATGAACCAGTCGTTCAGCTGGCGTACTCAAATCAAATAGTCATTTACACAGATTTTATACACATATTGGAAATAGACTTTGTGAAACCTGATCAATATAAAAGTGAACCGGATGAAAGTAAATTCTTATTAGATAGAGAAGAAACTAATTCTATAGATATGAACCCCAGCACTCCTGCGTCTGATGTGTCTGCCGCTTTCCAGTCCCCCAAATATCAGAACAATGTCGTACAAAATATTCTAGCGGATTTTTCCGACATGGACGTCGAACCGTATCAGATGTCTCGACCTGTACACTTGTCGGACATGATGGGCCAGGAGCTGTGTATTCAGGCATCGTCCATATCGCACAACTTGGTCGAGGAATGGGAGGGGCCGTCGCCGTCCATTCGCACCTTGATCAGCCCACCATTGAGATCTCCGAGGCGTCGACCTGCAGAAAGCATGTCGCGCTTCAACGAAACGCACAGAATCATAGCGGAGAAGACGTATGAGTTCGTCGAGGAGGCGGAAACCAAATGTGAAAAACTCAGCATGTTTCGGAAAAGGCGACTGGCGGATAAGAAGTACGAGTTCTCCGAGGACAACAACGAGAATATCGTCCCGTTTAGAGTGTTGAGGAGTAACAGGAAATACTTCACTGGCTCCACGAGTAAGAGCCAGTTGAGGCGGCCGAAGTCACCGCCAGTGGAGAGCGTGGTGCTGAGGGCTCACAACCAAATCAGTAGACCACCGTCGCCAACGACGAGTACAGATCTCAAAAATCCGTGTCTGTCCTCGCTAGAGTCGGACCGGAACAGCGAATCGGAGTACAGGGTAACGGAAATGCTCGACGATGGCTCTCTAAAGACGGTGTCAGTGCACGATAACACTTCGAAAACCCTATCCGACTGTCACGTCAGCCCCCAGGACCCTTATTTAGTGCATTCGGAGAATTCCAAATGCAGTAAATTCTTCACGAGATATTTTGTTGAAAGCGACGACGAGATAACATCTATCATCACAGACTCCGAAGGTAAGAGTGATATCATTAATTCGCAATGTTAATAATGGTAACATTTTCATAAATAGTTCAGCGGTTCAACGACAGGATTAGCTGCGGGATAATCGATAATAATGAGTTCATTGTAATTTTTCCTACTATTAAATAATTCTAAACCATTACGTATATGTTTAGGTAGTGTTTATTATTAACGTTAATGCTATTAGATACATGTATATTTATCATGAGAGGTGCTTTGCGGGTGGGCAGAAAGTACTGAGTGTAAAATGTTTAAATGTTCTTAAACCTTTCAGGATCATAAGAGTACTAAGACGAAATATAATGATTTAACTGTTATTTTTAGTTTATTTAGTTATAAAAAGAATAATAATTATTACAAAAAGTCCCTGCAGTAAATAACTTATTTGAAAAATGATGGCATGGCAAATATTTTTCCTTATGGTCTATAAAGGTTATGGTACATTGCATTAGGTCTAGCAAGTTATTATTTTATTAGCATAAAATGATAAATAGTAATCGAAATAATATATAAAAATAAATAAAATTAATCTTATTAAGTAAATGTAGTGGTTAGGTAAGGTATTCTTGAAAATAATTGCTTTTTCTTGTGATATAGTTATATGTTGGCGCTACACATTTCACACAAACATACACGCATATGTTCACGCCCACTCATACACACACAAACACATACATACACAAACACATACCACAGACACACATACATACATTTCATTATCATTAGTATCTATATAATCACATACATTCATGAGCTTCAATCTTTCTAAATAATTTGTGTTTTCAACTATTTCGTTATTTACTTTCATAATAAATGAGCACTTGAATATTATTACACTCAAATAAAATAATTACTTTTGTAATAATAGACCAAAACATACACATTACTACCGTAATAAGCAAAAAATCAATAGTACACAAAAATGTCCTTTATGGACCATAGGGAAGTGAATTTTCCATTCAATTATTGATGATTATTATGCATTTTTTTATTACATACAAGTTATTTTTATTTGTGTACAAATCTGTACTTATCAAATAATAAAAAACCAGCAAAAAAACACATCAAATATATTTTTATACAACACAACACATTAAAAACCTAATATATCTTGAAATAGTTTTATCATTTTTGCCAATTGATTTCACGTTTGTTTATTTGTTCTCACAATTCCCATTTATGCAAATGTATTTCATATATGTTCTTTTTGAACATTTCGTTTAAAAAATAAAAATAAATATGTAATTGAATGCAGTTTTCGACATTTTTTTAAAAGGGAAAATTGTTTCCCTCGGTCGTGAAAGAGTTAAATACTCGTCCCGTAGTTAATGAACTCGTTAAGTAACTGTGCACTGCACACATTGTGGGCGTGCAGACGACTGCATCTCGGGCTACCACGTGGCGCTGCCACTGACGGGGCACGGCGCGGGTTACGCGGCGCTGCAGGCCGTGGGCTCGGCGGCGTGGGAGCGGCTGCGCGCGTGCGCCGCGCCACCCGGCCTCACCGTGCGCGCGCGCCAGCGCTCGCTCGACACCGAGCTGCTGTGCAACGAGGTGTGCGGCCGCCTGTGCAACATCAACGGCAAGAAGTTCATCTACTGCTTCGATTGGGGCTGCCACGTCATCGACGTATGCCACTCCAGCGGCTGCCTGTCCGGGGTGAGCCTTCGCGATACTGCTTTATAGACAAATGATTTTTCTGTAATCTCGCTAGTGCGTAGTTAATTTCTGCGAAATTATTTCGCATGTCGTATTTAAAACGTAAAAATGAGCGAATTAATTAAAGTTGTGCACCTGATGTAACGGTTTGTTGTGTGTGGCAGCTGTGCGCGATGTGGCTGTGGGCGAGCGAGGCGGGCGCGGGCGGGGGTGCGGGTGGGGGCGGAGTGGAGTGCGCGGAGTGCGCAGAGTGCGGCGACGGCGCCACGGGCTGCCTGCCGCACCGCCGCCAATACGCCGCCGAGGTGGGCGCCGCCGCACCCCACATTGATACTATCGTTCATTTATTCCTTCATTACGTTCATTCATTACTTCGATTTTGATCTTGGCTTAAAGCACTTGTATCTAGGCCATTATCATTACAAAAAAAATCGATTTTGATCATTAGCTACTCAGCAGGTACCTCTTAAAGTATAGGCCACCGTAAACCGATACACTTTTACTCAAACCAAACACATTACGCATTCTACAATAGAGCCAATACTAAATTTCACTCTGATGATTATTCATTTTAAACATGAATTATTTATTTAATTAATTAATTAATTGACTCAAACATATGCGTGAATCCCCAGGATTACTACATTCTTCTGTCCGCCTATTCGGGGATCACACGCGTGATGTTTTGTTTGATTTAATTGATATTTGTGACTAAATACCGTATTCATGTTAAAGTAGCATATTGAATAACATAATAGTGTTTTTTTTCTGTTTCACTCTAGTGTCTGTTTGTGTGGGACTTGGTGAGCGGCGTGTACCGGACCGAGCGAGCGTCGATGACTGAAGACTCCAGTCAAGAAGGCTCCAGGGGTAACTTAATCTGTACTTACAATAAATCTGTAGAGAGGTCAATTCCGTAAATATAATATATTTCCAAAATAACTATCAGGGGGTGATTAGGGATCGATACTGATGCCAAGAATGCAATCAGTCAAATTTTTGTCTATCTGTCTTTCTGTCTGTCTGTATAACCGCTATGGAAACAAAAACTACTTGACGGATTTTAATGAAACTTGGTACAATTATTTTTCATACTCCTGAGCTGGTTATTGTATATTTTCCATCACGCTACGACCAATAGGAGCAGAGCAGGTAAGGGAAATGTTGGGAAAACGGGAGAAATTACTCCATTTTTTAAGCTTCCGTCGCAACCTTAACGGTTAAAGCTACACAGAAATCATGTATGACGGAAATGTTCTCCTTAAAATTATATAAAAAATATCCAAGGACTGTATATGTGTATCTTTTATGGTTGACTCACAATAACACGTGTAACTTCTGATAGCTTAACGAAAGTTCGAAGCTCTCTGATTATATTTGTCTACTCCTGCGTTTATAACACTCTCAGTCATCCCTAACTAAAAAGTTAACATAACGCGGGAAAAACTTTGTGACACAATGTGTGGAAATCATCCACGCGGGCACACGAAGCCGCGAGCACACCTAATATGTAATAAGTTAGTTGCGACAGCTTTATGTGTTACTCAGAAGTCCTCATTCTTTTTTATTGTATTGTTATAGTAGTGAGATGATTCATTCATTTCTCAATTTCATGTCTTCGAATAGATTGAGGAAAAATAAAATAGTCGTATTGCAACCAAATCATTGGAGAAATATCTCCAGTCAATGTGAACACACAAACACGTCAAAATCAACATAGGCACGAACGAAACAAAATGAACGGGAACTAGTTTAGTTCACCGTTCAACAGTTCGCGCCAGTTCCAAAACCGAGCAACCGGTGCAATTCACATCGCACAAAAACCGGAATAGCAACTAGAGCCAATACATGCTACAAAGAGCCATCGACTGGCAATAGTATTAAATAAGAGTGTCATAAAAAGCAACAAAGATGGCTAGAATGTGATTCGGCTATCAGAGCTCTCGTAAAATGTTATGCGCCAGTCGTAACGCAGCGTAGTTCGATGTAGTGCGTGCTAATGACTCGTGCACGTTGTTTCGTCCGGTACGAGATTTGCTAATATAATGTTTTTTATTATCCCGGAAGTGGTAGGCAGAAGAGTGGGGTAGACTACTTCGTTTCAGAGTTTTGTCAATAGTCTATTCCTGCCCACTGCTGGACAAAGACCTCTTCTATAGTACAGAGTTTGTTATCTGAAAATACTGAAAAGTTATCGCTATGGTACATTGTACGTTTTATTGTTATTTTTTTGTTCATAAAATTATTAAGTCGAAATGATATAAAACCTACCTACTCACTGTGTTTTTTGATTTTGAAATACTTATTACACCTGTTTAAGAATGAACGGGAGATGAAATGGCTGGTGCTATATGACCTCGAACTTGGCATAGCTTGGTAATCAGAGAGCTAATAAACGCCCAGAACAAACTATTGAATAAAGACTTGTTTTGATTAATATATATCCAGACATAGAACAAGATACCTTTCAATAAATATTCGTCGAAATTTAATTTCCAAACTACTGCAGTTCGTAGAACAATTACCTACATGCCGTTAGACATCAAAATCTACATTATTTTCTATTAGATTTAATGAAGTCATACAGATTATGGTAAATTATTTATGCACGCCACACGCAACAGATCCTTGTGGATTATATTTGAAAATGGAAAGTATAAATATAATAGTAAATACATAAAAAATAACGGTGATGTTTTGCAATTAGGGCCCTGCCGAACCCGTAAGCTATCTCGCATGATCATTTAATCCTATTTAATATTACAAACGCAAAAGTGAGTATGTATGTATGTTTGTTACTCTTTCACGTAAAAACTACTAAATGGATTTTTAATGAAACTTTACAATAATATAGCTTATAAAACAAAATAACACATAGGCTACAATTTATAAAGATATTCTGTGAATTGTCCAAAATATCAAGTACACGTAACGTAAGTAAGACATGCTGAGCTCGGCTCTCACCCCTGGCTCGCCTTTTTATCTTTTTAGTCTAGGTATTTAATTTTTTTCCATCCTCTGTGGAGCAGCATATAAACTACTTTTCATCCTGGAATTCGTTTTAATTCGGTATTTACGCGAGAAATCTTCAACTCGGGTGAAGCCGTGAGAACATCTAGCAGTGATAATAAAAGGTCAATCTGACTTATTTTTAAAAATGTATCCGTCGTCCATCACAAACATTCAAACGATAACTTTCTCGTGGTAGTATGCGCCCGCGCACCGCTCCATCAATCCGCGCCGCGTCGTGTCCGAGCGCCAATAAAAGTTAATGAAGCGGGCGGATTGCTGGAATGCACTACATGTGTTATTTTCTTCACTAACACCATCTGGGTTTATTATTATTTACTTCAAATACAATTTACTGTAGCATCGAACATTTACCTAGAGGTTAATTTTAAATTAAATACAATTGTATTTAATTATTCCGTTTCGTTTGTCCTCACAACCGATCTGTTCTCATTTCTTCGCGATATTTAATAGAATAATTGACTTCCACTTAATTTGCTAAATATTCATCATTAATTTCAGTCTTATTTCTACCTATTTTTCAAGGTTATCAACATATATATTTTAAATTGTATTCATTACTGAGTGATATGCCTTCATTAAATGAATACTCAAGGTATTTAATAAATTAAAAACGGAATGTTCTAATAAATATTAAAATGATTATGAATAATTTGGATCTAGTAGTGATACAAGTAAGCGGTTGTGGTGGGGGCGACAGTGGAGCGAGCGGACGGGGTGTCATGTTGTCATGAATCACTAACCTTATTTCCTTTATAACTTTGGATATGGTATTCTTCTTCTCTTTCCAAAAGCACTTAACAAAATGGTGGTGTTATCATGAATCAGTCACTCAGAGGTTCATTCACCTGACAGTCTATCAGCTTGTCTTATCAGGAGTCTTGTCAGCTCCACAACATATTCCATTTGGCCTGCTCATCGTTACACTCCACTTAGGGAAAGTCCAAGACTGGCAGTGGACTTAGGCTCATGAAGATTATGATGGGTGTATGAGTGATTTTTGTGTTCTTTTTATAAAATTTTATTTTATTACAATTCGTATATAACTAATAAGTAGTGATAGTGTAGTGGTTTGGATTGCAACTCTCTCTTTCCCGGGAGTCTAAGGTTCGAATCCTAGCATGAATCTTTGTGTATACTAAAAAACATACTTGCTGTTACGGTGACAAAAGGAAGCTGACGAAGCTCGCGAAAAATATTGATATGATATGATATCGACCCTTCTATAGTTCCACTGTTGGAACATGGGTCTTCTCTCAGAAATGAGAGGGTTAAGGCCACAGTCATAGAAAATATTGATTATACTGTAATTTTACATAATACTCGTATATTTTTCTACAATTGCTTTCAATTTGAAATGTGTGCCTCATCCAATCCGTTTCGCGTATCCGCCTACATGCCGGCATGTTACGTCTGCCTCGCGATTCGAACGCCTCGACGCCTCGCATGCCTCGCCGAACTCAAACGGTTGACGCACCAAATTGAAATTGTTTTTCATTTTTCGACTGTTAAACGAGGGTTTTGTTCCGATGGTTTTTGCGGACAGAATGGTAGTCCTATCTCGTGGGGCGCAGTCGGGACGCGTTGGCGTGAAGACTGACAGGTATTGTTCTTAGGCGTGCCTTATTTATACGCTTTGGTTATTTTCCAGAATAACATTAAAAGATGTGACACATTATATATTATTATATTTTAAATGTTGTAATTTTTATCTAATTGACATGTTTACTGTGAATCATTGTTACGTACAAATGCAAAGTTGTAATAAATTTTAACTTTTCCTTACATAAATTTACAAAATCATACCCAATTCATACTTTACTGATGTCTAGCGAGAGAAGGTAGTATGAATACATAAGTTTCATACCTAATTACGTAAATAAATGATAGAAAAATATAGCGTTAAAACATATGTTGATTCTAATATTGTGAGTTTTGTAACCAAATGGAAATGTTCTTCCTTCTTTTGGCTTACTATATACTGTCAAATCCTTTCATTATAAAAAAATATTTTATAACTAAAACTAAGTAAAAACCTAAAATATTTCGAAAAGAAACGAGGATTTAATGGTTCTTCATTTCAGCGTTCGAAATTTAAACGACCAAAATTTTTATTGGCGGCAATAATACGGCACATAACGTCTTTGATATGAAATGTGCACCTCCAATTGAATAACGGAGGGGCTTGTTACCAAATTGCTCCAAAAACACCTTACTTGCATTCGAATGACGAAATTAAATTCTGAATTTAATTTTATAACGCTTTCATTGAGCATTAACGCATACCGCGGAAGAACGTTCATATTACACATTTAAATGGAATGTTTCTCGTTAAATTGTTGTCTAATAAAAATAATGTAATACATTCGTTTGAATATTCACATAACAATTACGTTGTTTATGTTTTCAATGTATTCAATGTGTTAGTGATGGTGTCCGGTTAATTTGTAGTTGCATTACTTTAAGATATAATCTTAAAGTAATGCAACTACAAAATTGGTACATCTCGAAATCTTTTAATAAAAGTGACCTAAATATAAGCAATGACAACAATTTTATAAAGATAATATCATAAAAATATACCCAATAAATATTAAAGAAATCATTCCACTTATATAGCCATATAAAAATCTTTTATTTATTCTTGTGTAACACTTTCTGCTGAGGGGTGCAATAGCATACTTAATGATGGCCAATGGCTGTCTCGCACAGTCATTTTTGGGTCATGAAGAGAATATTTGGAAGATGTTTATAATAATAATTATATACTCCTAATTTAAAGTATTAATTCACCGTATGTAACTCTTATATTTTATAAATAATTATTCCATTTATTCTAATATTTTGTTTAAATACCTAAAACTTTATCATAACACAAACGACAACTAGTATACAGCCAAGGTAAGGATGTGAAGGGTAGGTATATGAAGGAGGTGTTGTCACTTTATTCCGTTACATTAAGTTAAAATTTCCAAAATCGTACGCGGAAAATGACAACGACCAACATGATTTTACAAAAGATGTACCCGTGTTTTAGCTGCGTATCATTTAAATGATATTTTTATTATACTAATACAGAAAGATTCATTTAAGTGCAATAATAAGATAAGTCAAGATAAGATAAGATAAGATAAACATTTATTCTATCAGACAGAAAACAAAAAAGAAAGAAAACACAAAACAGAAAAACAAGACAAATACAGAAAGAAATCAACAATAACAAAAACTAAGTTAAAACAATATTAAATTAAACTA
>DWEJ01001984.1:0-12095 GCA_018245835.1 Mysoria sejanus stolli | reverse complement strand
CAAGTGCAGGTTGGCAGACTTCACACACCTTAGAGAACATTTTTTTTTTGAGGACTCAAGGTGTGCAGGTTTCCTCACTATGTTTTCCTTCACCGTAATAGCAAGTGATATTCAAACTTAAAACACACATTTTTAGGAGGTGTGCTCCAGGGATTAGAACCCGATCTCCCAGAGTGAGAGGTTTAATTCCAAAGCACTAGGCTATCACTGCTTTTTACTTGTGACACCACAAGCAATGAAAATTGCAATCATATCTCATTATGTTTAGTCAAATAAACAATACATATTGCCACATTGTGCCAATGATTTGACAAGTAGGTATCAAATCAAATGAGACTATTTTAATAATAAAACTTTATGTGATAAAATTAACTTTTAAAAATTGAGGTGATGAGATTCAGTGATGTTATAGACAGTAGATACCTGAGAGAAATTAAAAAAGGAACCATCTTAAATTATCACAAATATATCAAACTGAAAAATTATAATACACTACATTTATTTCACTTATAATTATGTCACTGTATTAATACCTTATTTTTGGAAAAAACGAATTTTTCTTTCGGTGTGGGCTCAAGTTTGTCTGTGTTTGATTTGACTTCGGGAGATGGTGTGTCGTCAACTGCTGCATTGTAAATTTGTTTATCCACTGAGAGAACATCTGCTCTGTCCTTGTTAAAGTCACAAATTCCTTGTTTGGCTCCCTGTGAATTATTTCAATGGCTGAATTTTCACTTTCGCTATCACAGTAAACATTTAACACTTAATATATCAACTGCATTATATTAAAACATAATCAGTATAGCTTCTTTCTACCATATACCTAACAAAAAATAATATAACATGGAAAGCAAGGATATAAGAATAAACCATCTGTGCAGGGTTATATAAAATTCATAACTTTCTAACAGAAATTTTTTTTAAATAACAGTTATATGAAATTTTCAAATACTTCGCCTTACTTATTTCGTCAATCCAGCTTTTGATAGCTTTATAGCAGAAAAAAATTCTAGTAGTGGTTCAGAGTCTGGGCATGCGCCCAATGCATAGCAATAAGCTCACCACCTATTCCATAGTGGGAAGTAAATGTAACTGGTGAAACGTAGGAATGTTCTGCACTCCTTTGCCTACCTCTTTGGGGATTATAGGCATGAAGTTACGTTTTTTACACTATGAAATCTGCTACAGAATATATGACATATAATTGTTTATCGAATAACACAATTTAAGATGAAAATTGGCAGTTTTTACTATTGAATCACATGTTTTTACTATTGAATCACAATGGTAAGACAAGAAAAAAGGTAGAAAACATAAGCTTTAATATACAATGTTGTTTATCATGCACAAATAATTCATCTGATACAAACTGACTCATAAAGTCTTGATGTTATTAAATATTTAAAGTAGATTTTTCAATCCCATGTCAGTCAATCAAAATTACTTAATTTGTATTGTGCGATAGGCACAACATTGGATAATGGCAGATCACAAATCCAGTAGAAAAACTAATAAAAAGGTTCTTAAAATGTGATATCAAGAAAAGTTGAAATTCAATTAAGCTGGTTTGGCCACCAACTTAAACATAAAAAGTCACTTCAAGTATAATGGATCAATAGCAACAGTTATTGCTTGAGACAACAACATTACCAAGCAAAGACATTGTTGCTAGATTTGGAAGGATAGAGATGGTTGGCACTTGGTACTCACTGCCTACCTGGGAAGGGACCTGACGTGATACTAGCAATACAATAACAAAAATATTACAAATAAACCCACTCCAATAAGGTTACCTGCACTGCATCAGTAGATTGGATGGAGAGACCACCTTCATTCGACATTTCGCTGACACTGTCATGCTCATAATCAGTGTCCGCCTTTGACTTAACCTCTGTAAAATCACCATCAGTATCAGAGGCGGCAACTTTGTACACAGTATCACTAAGCCGCGAGTCGCCGTCGGACGTCATGTTATTCAAGCTATCGCTAGGGAACGTTACTGCGTTATCGCCAACGTCAAACGAGTTCGCGTTAAACCCGGACGCGTTGCTCTCCAAGTAGTCGCCTACGCTACTCGCTGACAATTCCACCGCATTCAGAAAACCTTGGTTCGATGTTGACGACTCGTCCACCCCCGCCTCCACGCTGTTAAACTCGCCTTCCGTTAGCAAATGCGACAGCCCGTTCGAGTTCTCATTAATCAATGGACCCTCATCGGTATCCATATGTTCATCCGGCAGACATTTCTATAAAATAAAAGTGGTATTTATACACAACTCTCGTAGTACCAGAGCGAGTAACATTATATATAACCTATCAACTTGCCTGCATATCCAAGGGATTATCATCATCCATTGCGTTCAAAAAATGATTCAATTTATATTACGCCGATTGAACAACCAATCAATTTTCTATCAGCTAACTTTTAAAACAATACGTCGTTTGAAAATCAACATGGATGCGAACGCTCAACTCAAGGATCACGAAGAAAATTCTAGTTTTTTTAATCAATAATATTTTGTGCCATTTAGTAGGTCATGATAATAAATTCCATACAGCCTTCTTAGTGAATCTTGTTATCATATTTCTACTGTGTATTGACACAATTTAATAGTATATAATAATTAATACACACATAGCAATTCAAAAAAATAAATATAAAGAACTACAGTTAACAGTATAAATTAAACATTGTTTAATTGCAAGACCTGAAAAGTATAGATGTGCGATAATGGTTCTTTTGACTTTGACATAAAATGTTAACCTAACCACTAATAGTACGAAGTAATAAGCAAGTGATTTTAAAAATAGCAAGATATAAAATCTTCTTCATATTATAACTCTTTAAAGACTGAGATATACAAATACTATTTACATCGGAATACTATTAACATGTGGAGCTTTAATACAATACTGAAAGGAATAACAATATCCGGTGCTGCTGTTTCAACACAACAGACAAGAGTAAGTTTTAAATTAATATGAGTTAAACAAAAATTTTGTCGAGATCATAACCCTGATTTCAATGTTTTCAGAATACTTTCATATTAAAACGGCGATGGCCGCCCCCACTGCACAAAAAAGGCGGAAAACCCAACAAATTGAGGGGCAGACACTTCGTTTACGACCTGGTCGAAGACACTGATGTAATTAAAAAAACAGATTTGAAAATTATTTTGAATCAATTCGTTGAAGGTAAGTTTACATTTAATACATAAACTGATGTATAAATTTGGAGCATTAATAAACAATATATCTTATATTTCCCTGAAGGTGTAGGTGTAGGTCCCTCGTGTTTTATCAGTTATGTTATAGATTGCGGTGAGACGTGGGAGTGTTCTGCATTCCTCTGCCTACCTCTTCGGGGATTACAGGTGTGAAGTTAAAAAAAATATTATATTGCAAAGCCAAGGCATTAATATCATTATTATCATCATCTGTATAAACTTTTTTATGGTATCTTGATCCACTTTTCTAGGACCGACAGAATTCTGGGTTTATAGTTATTTTATAGTTAATCTGTGACATAGCTGAGCTTTGTATTTAAACAATTGTTTCCAGGTGTGGGAGACAAGGGTCATGTGCTTTCATTACATCCAAACAAAGCCTACCAGCAGTACCTGTTGCCTGGACTCGCAGTGTATGCTACTCCAGAAAACTTAGAAAAGTATAAAGAATATGACAGCAAGCCGAAGGAGGAAAAAGTTTTCAGCTCTCCATATGTGCAGAGGGTGATCATTTTTAGTTATTGTTTCAATTAGTTATTCTATTAAGTCCATGTTATAGTTTGTGGTTGTAATATATTAGATTTTGGTAAACATGGATGATGAATGTTACATAATTATATATTATTGTACACATAGTATATATCAATAATTACATATTCTTCACATCTATAATCCCCGAAACGCTAGACAGAGGAGTGCAATACACTCATATTTCAAGTTGTTTATATATTGATGAAGTTACAATATTATGTTTAAATTCATTCCAGACAATGAATTGTCTTTCGCGCTTAGTGTTGCAAATAACCATGAGCAAATTTGAGCCGTGGGTGCTTCAGCCGTGGCATGTGAGGACATCCTTTCGTAAAGCTGGATTCGTAGTTCCTGAACATGCTATAACCATGCCACCCATTGAAATCAAAGGCCCTGATCTATCATTGCAAGAAAAAGAATTTCTAGTTACTGTTAAGGTTGGTACTATAAATATTTTATATGTTATCTTCAGATAGACAGAGTCAAAATAAAAAGACATGAATTTATTTGGACTAGATAACATGGTAATTTATGTGTAACGTAACTTCACGCCTGTAATCCCCAAAGAGGTAGGCAGAGGAATGCAGAACATTCCCACATTGGAATATCCCACTATGTCCCATTATAGAATAGGTGGTGAGCCTATTACCATGCATCGGGCACATATCCAGATTCCGAACTACTACTAGAATTTTAATTTAAATTTTATAAAAAATTTCCAAATAAGAAAAACTCTTTTGTAGTGTTCGACCCGGGAATCGAACCAGGGACCTCCCGATCGGCAGTAGCACTTGCAACCAACATGACCAACGAGGCTGTTGTAATTTATGTGTTTCTGGTAAAGCTACATATGATCAAGATCAAGATGGATTCAATGTTCTATGTTGTCATTACTAGAGAAGTAACTTATGAAACTCTTATTGCAGATAAATAACACCGAAGAAGTGAATGTGAGATGCCGCATTCATCACTGGGCGACCGGTTTGGATAGAATTCCCTCCATTGATTTTCATTGGAAGAAACCCCGTGAGCCATTGATCCCAGAGCAAGCTGCCATTCTGGAACAAATGCCACTTTCTCAGTAATCTGTAGCATTTGTTTTTGTAGATTTACTTAGGTATAAATGTCAATAAAGAAATAGTTCAATATGATCTTTTAATCTCTTATCATTCATTTTTAGCTACACATTTTAACATTGATAATTAATTTCAGTTTAAAAGCCCTTTTAATACTCTAATTTATCCAAGTACCTGTACTGAGATAACTAATTACTTTAATAAGGAAGCTTCATTAATGTTTCACAAAACTGAATGGCTTGATAGTTGTCGCTCAGGTTCTTAAAAATATGTAAATATATTTTATGAAAGAAATATATATATAAATTATTCAATATGTGTCTGGAAATAGCTAAATAATAATGACATAATATACTTTAAAAAACTGGATTCCAAAAAAACTGGTTGGAGAAAGCTATTATATATATAGAGAGAAATGGAAGGGACTAGAGGATGCTTTACCCAATCGCGATCAGTGTAATATAATACAATATACATATTTTTTAAAATGTGACTACAATGTAACACTGAATAAACTAAGCTTAATAATAATAATAATGATACTTTAATAATTGAGAAATTGATACATTGTCATAAACAACTAAAATGACAATAAGTTTAATCAAATACACATTTGGAATGAACTGCTATTCTGTTTAATTTATTAAACTTTTGGATCATTTGTTTGTTCTGCAGCACTTGTGCTACCTACTTTTTCAGATTCATCTCTGTTATCTTTTGGAAGTCCAACCGCGTTTATCGGTACATCTTCAATGTAACCTTCTTCTGTTGAAAGTTGCTGTTCAATATTTTCTGCATCTAGCTGTTCGCTATATAGCTGTTGATTATATATTTCATTCTCTTGAGGAGGCACAACATTTTCTTGGATCTCAACATTATCTTCATGTTCTATGGGTTGTGCCTGATATAATTTTGAATCATCTTGGTTGTCGTAGTCAGCGACGTTCTCATATTGTGTATTTTCATAACTTCCTTCTTGGAATTGCTGCTGGTCATATAAATGAACTGAAAGTGATGGATCTGAATAATTAGCTGTGTTATCTGGCTGTTGATTCTCATTTAATGTTTCATATTGCTCGTTATAATGCGGATCGTAGCGCTCTGTAGACTCTTCATGCTCGTTAATGTTAGTTGCGTATGCTTGTTCTTGCTGAGCTCCCTCATAATAAGCATATTGTGCATTATGTCCATAATCTCCAGCTGGGTATTGTTCAATATTACCACCGTCTTCCCCGCTATATCCATAAGCTTCATCCCCTGTTTGTTCAGAATAAAACATTTCCGTCTGTTCAGTTTCAAATGCATTAATTTCGGAATCATGATTTACTGGCTCCATGTGTTCAATATTGTCCAACACAGCGGAAATACTTTCTTGTGTAGACTGATAATGTTGCGTTGTACCATGTGGACTTTGGTTTGATTCGGTATCGTGTCCAGGATTACTGTCTGCATTATCGTGTGACTCTACTTGGTTTATCGATTTTAAATCCTGTGTTACATTAACGTCATGTGCGGTCGCAGGATATTCATGTATTTTTAAATTTTCTTTAAAAAATTCTACAGGCTTCAGATCCTGAAGTTTTTCATCATAAGATATTTGCTCAGAATTAATGAACGAAGCGTTGTTAACGTTTTCGAAACCTGTATTTTCGGGTATTAATTTATTATAGTTTGCTTGATTTGCCTCTTCTTGGTAATACATCTGATTTTCAACGATTTCTTCATTTACATATGGCTCATTATTCATATTTTGAGTTATTTGATTTGTATTATCTTTGTTGCTATGTGAACAATATTCTTTTTCCATTTTATCGTCTACCTTTTGATGTTGGTATATTTCATTTATGTTATCGGTTTTGTCTGTGCTGTAAATAGGGTCAGAAGTTTTGGTAATTTCGTTTGTTAAAATAGATTCAGTTTGTAAGGGAATATTATATTCTTCGCCTACTTGACGCACGGGTTCAGGAATTTTTGTAGACGTATTTTCATTTCCTTTTTCGTTTTCTTCCCCTACACACGTGTTTAATTGATTTACATCAGTTAAATTAGTATGTTTGTTAGGAACTGGCTTCCGATTGGAATCAACGTTTGTATTAGTATCGGTTCTGCTAGATTCTGAATCCTTTTGAGAACTGCAAACAGTTGCATTGTTTTGTTGAAATACCGCAACTGGATGGCCCTTCTTCTCTTTTTTCTTTAAATCATCCAAAATACTGTATTTGCTCTTCCAATCGTTGTCGTCAATTGCGTCTTTACGATTAGTATACTCGTTTTCAAGAGGAGGTGTTCGTTTTGGTATAAGTATATACTTCTTGCTGATTTCTTTTAAAATTGTGGATTCATCCGTATGTCCTGACAATATATTCGAAGGAATCATATGCTCTCCTACGCTACACATAGAGTTATCGAACGCAACCGATTTTGTTCTTAGATTATCTGATCGCAAGTAAACTTCAGGAGGGTTCATTTCCAATTGGTAATTGACCTAAAAATATTAAATTATATTAAACATCGTAACTGGCATAACAAAATGATGAAGTATCGCATCAGGTCTGTGAGGACAGAGATTGGCAATCGATGCTCTCTGTCTACACTGTAAAGGCCCTGGCGTGATGTAATAATAACGATAAAAACAAAAACTAGCAAACGTTTTATGGCTACACAGGTTTAGTCGCAAATTTGTAAAATGTAATAACACCTATCGAAATGAGTTCTAGTAGTATAATATCATAAGCGTTCTAAAAGACTGAGGCGGCACATTAAGCATTCGATCGTAATTCTTGTTGAAGATCTCCTAAGTGGTTAAAAAACATTCGGGTTAGTCACAAATCTGCTAACTCCGAATATCCGTATAGGAGGATCACGAAGCAGAACCTTCAAGGTCTAGACAATACTAAAGAATACAGCTGAACTACAAGTATGCAATGAAATGGTGATTCTTATGATGTGGTAATAATGGCCGATGAAAGATTGACAAAATAAATATGATGTGAATGTTGTTGAGGGCAAATAATGAAGGAGACTAAGGTTCAGGCCAATCAGAGGTGTCTAGAAAATACACCCAATTTGATGAAAGAAGCACATCAAATCTGTACAGATAGAATTATTTGACATTCGGTGCTTTTTGCCTACCTCTTAAGGGAGCTGACGTGATAGTAATAATAATAAGTAATGAAATATTTTTCTACATATTTATACTAACTTTAGAGATTGGCACGAGCGCAGTAGACGAGCGCATTTTGTCAAGCTTGCCCAGTATGTATTCATTTCTTTCTCTTCGCTTTTTATCTTCGTCTAGAAAAGCGTCGTACTGTTTTCTCAGCGTATTGATACGATCATTTTTAATCCTGAAATCGAATACATATTAAAAATAAATCGTACGTCTAAATGGTTTCATATAAATGAAAATAAAAAACTGGCACACTGTTGACATTTTAAAAGCAAACAAAATAATATTTCAAAATATGGCGCCATAGTGTTCGATATTTAAATTGAACTTAAAAGTACTTTTTATTAGACTTTCCCATTTCCTTCAGAAATTTTTAAATTAGATGAGAATTTCTGTTAAAACTTATTAGCGGAGTTAACAGCTCGCCTCCTGCTGAAGTAAACATAGCAATGTCGTTTCGACCTTTGCGAAGGTTTTGCTTTTAACTCTGGTTATTTCAGTCAAATCAAGTGATAGTTCAGACATTGCGTTTAAAAAATATATCAAAACTAATTTTCTTTTAAGTTATAATATTTCTATGAAATAAAAATAGTACACGATGTTACAAACTTACAAATCACTTCAGATTAAGTCATACTAGAAGCCCCTGCCTATGCCTGAAGTCCAAACCCAAATTATAATTCAGTAGTTCTTAATATGCAACCAACACGACGACCTACTGGTCGTGTTGGTTGCAAGAGGTTCCGGATTCGATTCCCGGGTCAGGCAATAATTTTAAAGATTTCTCAAATTTAGATTTTGTAGTCATGGTTCGGAATCTGGATATATGCTCGGTATATGACAATGGGCTCACCACATATTCCATAGTAGGACGTAAACTTAACTGGTGAAACGTGCGAGTGTTCTGTATTCCTCTGCCTACCTCTTCGAGGATAACAGGCATGAAGTTATGTAGTTCTTAATCTTTCTTGTTGATACGTAACAAAATGTAATATCACACCAGTGATCCCCAAAGAAATAGGCAAAGAAATTTAATCCGCTTCAACGCCTCACCAGTTACATTTATATCTCACTATAGAATAGGTGATGAGTCTATTGTCATTTACCGGGCACAGATCCAGACTTCGAGTCACTATCAGAAATTTGAATTAAAAAATTTTGTTAGAAATATTAAATACTACCCGACCCGGGATTTGAACCCAGGACCTTTCAAATAAGTAATGAGGCACTCAATAAATTTTTCTTTTTTATACATCAAGTCTGTACAAGTCCCAATGTACCAGGCTCTCCCCGATACGGATATATTCAAACTGTAGGTAATGCTTTCAACCACCATGCTCGACCTTCGACCTTGGTTTTGCTGTCTCATCACGAAATTTTATTACAATAAATATTGTTATTATTGTTTTATACAATATGCAAGTTATCGACGGCAAAAGCCCTTACAACCACGAAGGGCCATATTAGTAATGATATATTAATTTAGTCAACATTGGACACAGTAAAGGTCCAACACATTTTGAATATATTACAAATACATAAGAGCTACTAACATAAATAATAGCAAAACTTAACATATTGAAAAGGATTTATATCTGCTTTCCTACTTTTCCTGCGTACGGGTTTCATTAACATTTGCGAAAATTCTCAAGTCGAATATAGTCCAGAATGTTCGGTCTTAGTAATAAACAACCTCAAGTAGATGGTTTCAAGTCACCTATGTGGCCTCTAAAGAGATTTCACGGATATTGTATAACAAAAGTATCTGTTGGAAGCGATTGTGAAAACGCTCACGGAAATTGTCCACTGTTGAGCATATACATAAAAGTGGTATCTTATTTAATATTACAGATCGTTACCAAACATAATATCAAGCCGTGGACGAAGCTGAACAATAAAATACTAAAAGAAACAATAGACTCAATTATAATTACTTACAACAATGCACAATTATAAGACAAATTATTTTTGGTCAATGACAATAACATGTTCTTATTATTTTAATTTCTAGACATTAATAGATATCCGAAGATTCTTCTGAATTTTTCAAAATTGTGTCAGGGGGACTGCACTATAATAAAATTATCATTTACGTCTGGTTATTATTCTTTGTTATCCGGCCTGGCTCATATGTTGACGGTCTTCAAATTTTGTTGCAGAAACCGACTAAATAAAAAATAAGATATTCTAAGGGCCAAAATTTTACTTCTAGCAGTGTTATTAGTGAGTGTAGGCAAGCAATTTATATAATACATTACATTAGCTGTATAGATATAGAGATTCGTACATTAATTCATATTAAAAATAAAATAATGTCAGAATGTGACGTCTTGATAGTTGTATATAAGTTATTTTCTAGGTTATGTTATTGGATATTTCAGATTGTATGTAAGGGAACTTATATAATTCCTTTTGTTGAAGTTATAGAATGATTCACAAATGGTTTCATAAGTTTGTACGCAAACGAACCAGACCCATACAAGAAGATACAGCAGTTCTATGGAAACGACGATTAAGTATAGCTTATGCGGTAATTGCATGGAATGCATTCGGTTTTCTTGCATACGGGATATACCAAGGCAAGGCGGATTGGGCTCATTACTATGGTTTGAAATCCGATGAAGAAAAAGATATGCCACCAGGTGCGTACTTATCAGTTTTGCACAAAATAAATATTTAGTCAAAATGTAGATTTTTAAAAAAGTTTCCTTTTGCTAACATTTCCAAATGTGCATCGGACTGTGTTTGAAAATATAAAAGCCAAGGCCTGAAGTTCAAGAAGCATCGCTTATTTTAAAGTGTGCGTTACTCCCAAGAGTGGCACAATGAGCCCTATTTATATGTCTCACTCATATCACTCTAGGTGCTATTTTTTTGCTCCGGTAACACACTATTTTACATTTGGTCTTGTAGCTCATATGTTATCTTGTCTACAATTGAGACAGTGAAACTTGATACAGGAGGCAGCAGAACACAAAATGTCATGTGACTCAACATTGGTTGTGGCGGGATTATAAATCAATTTCGAGTAATGCTTGACATCAGACATGCTAGAATGAAAAGCAATGTGAAGGCACATTAGACATTGTACCGCTGAGGGTTAAAATTAAATCATCAAGAAAAAAATGTCCTGTATTATTTGTATCAGTATTTCGTTTGTCACAGTTTTAAACATAAAAGCTGATCTGTCCAGTCAGCATAGTCCTTTCATACAAAACAATGATTATTATCAGCTATACTACAGTTCACAATAGGACTATAATATAACTCTGTAGTCATCTTTCAGTACAGTTCAGTAGTGTAGTCATCTTTCAGAACAAGTCAAGGGTCACTGGCCAGGTATGCTTGGCAGACAACCTTAGAAAACATTGTGACGAAACCTAAAGTGTGCAGATTAATGATATTACAAATATTTGTTGCAGGTCAAGCATGGGCTCAAACTTTGGGTATAAAAAATGCTAAAGTGTACCGAATGAAAGGATTCTCAAAAGTGGATGAATATGACATTGTGGAGGGAGAAGTACACAAACAGCCAACGGAAAACTCTTCCAATGTTTGATCTAGTTAAGTTGTAAATTGAATTTTTATGTTTAATACTGTTAATATGTAATTATTTGTTAGATTAAAAAACATGTTAGATTACTAATGTGGGTTGATTTGATTGAAAAACGTGTTTTCTCAATAATTTGTTTGCCAGATTGCATTGCGAAAATGTTTCTACTGGAAACATTTGTAGTTAAACTATTTAGGTGGCAAAAGAACAATTCTTGGTCTGCTTGTTAATGTGTAAAGATAATGAAGACTTGATGGTAAGTACTAGGATAATTTGTCAGAGATATGACATATTAAAAAGCTGTAATCGTATGTAACTGGTGAAATATGGGTTAGTACTAAATTGTTCTGACTGCCTCCTTGCAGATTACAGGTGTGATGTTACAAGTTGAGGTAGATCTTCTGGTTTTATTTGAGATTAAACGAGAATGGATATAATAATATCTAGAACCAAATAAGGCTGCAGAAAGCAACTGGTTTTAGAGACTTCTATTTGCTTCTTCACCCTTATGCAAAATAATGAATAAATATATATATATA
>DWEJ01001983.1:0-12098 GCA_018245835.1 Mysoria sejanus stolli | reverse complement strand
CTGAAACAATACAAAATATTATATTTATTGTGTATGAAGAATTATATGGATTGTGTATGAATGTAGGTGGTCCACAACAAGTTTATAAGATAAGAAATAAAGGGCACTGTGACTATCTTACATCATAATGATAATATTTATCTTTTGCAATGTAACATAACTTCACGCCTGTAATCCCCAAAGGGGTAGGCAGAGGAATGCACAACATTCCCATAATTTGCCAGTTATGTTTTTGTCCTACTATGGAATAGGTGGTGAGCCTACTGCCCTGCATCAGATCATTGAAAATGATTCTTTTAAAAACTCATACTTTAGACCATATCCATACTTTAGACTTTTTAGTCCATATTAACTGTCTCATCGGTCAAGTGGTTGCATGAAACTGCCAATTGAAAGATTCTGGTTCAAATCTCAGGTCTGGCAATTCAGCCTGACAAACAGGCAATCGGGCTACCTGATGGTAAGTGTTCCTTGTTGGCTATGAACATTGTAAGACCCGAGGAATGGCCAGTGTTGCAGACTATGAAAGAGAGCTCTTTTTTATTTTTTAGTTTAAATTTGACAGTTTCTTAGTGAATGGCAATAGACTTACCACCTATTGCATGATAGAAGTGACTGATGATTCTTCAGGGTGTACTACACTCCAGTGCCTAGCTTTAAGGGAATTATGATGTTACATTTTCATGTTTTTATGTCTAGTAAAGTTGACTGCCTCGTTGGTCATGTTTGTTGCAACTACCAATCGGGAGGTCCCGGATTCGATTCCTAAGTAGAACACTACGAAATTTTCTAATCTAGATTTTTTGTTGTGTTTCGGAGTTCGTATATTTGCCTAATACATGGCAAAAGGTTCACTACCTATTCCATAGTGGGACGTAAACATAACCGGTGAAACATGGGAGTGTTCTGCATTCCTCTGCCTACCTGTTCGGGAATTATAGGTGTGAAGTTATGTATCTCAAGTAAAGTTACAAGTCTAGTTTGATGATGATAGCATTTTTTTAATGGCACACAGACAATGTTATGAACAGATCCACTACTAGACAATTACAGAAATGTTTCACCATGAGGCTGGTATAAGATATTGTTCAAATATGACAAAGACCAAACAATAAGAGCACAGGAGGTACCAATGTGCCCAATTCATGTTTAATATTTTAAGAAATAAGCTGGAACTGGAAGTATTTGTGTAACAAATGTAGGCAAAGTAAATAATTTGTGTGAAAGCACAAAATAATTGAATTCACTTTGTATGATACCAGTACTCGTAATTTTGAGTCTTTCTTTATGAACATATTTATAGGTTATTGTTGACAGGTGGGAAATTTTACTTCCAAGGAAAAATGAATAAGTGTTTTCTTTAAAGAATTTTACCTCAATGTGTAATACAAATGTTAAAGACAACCCCACTGAGTTTCTTGTTAGTTCTTCTCAGTTGTGGGTGTGATCCGAACTAACATAAATTATCTATGATGTTTATATGTGATTGCACATCCTATATAAATAAATGATTTTTGACTTTGACTTTAAATATAAAAGAATACTTACTTTGAATGATGTGCCTTTAAAGTGTATTTTCCAGGAATCACAGGAGTGAAATGAAAATCACCACCCACTGTTGTTACCGTATTCCTCACATCCCCCTCATCATTGACTAGCTGAATTGATATCCCACTGGGACCCAACTGTTGGCCAGCTGTTATCACTTTACCAGTTATCCCAAAACCATTAAATGCGAAGTTGATATCTTGTCCAATAGAACACTGATCTGTTTCACCATCAACTTTCAGTTCCACAACGGAAGGTTCAAAACTCCATCCAGCTGGTGGATGTACTTTCAAGACATAGTCTCCCTTCTCTTCTAATGGAAGAAAGTAGTAGCCATTGGTCGGCGCACATTCTGTTTTCTCTTTAAGACTCCCTTCTTTGGTGTATCTAGATGAATACATTCAGTTTATAAGACTTAAGCAGTTTACACAAAATTCAGATGTTTTAAATATAAATGGCAATTTAATCTAAACATATTTTTAATCGAAGTCCTTAAAATACACTAAAATGAAGACCAAACAATACAACATAACTAAGATTTTGATAGTTTTTGGTCCATGATTAATTTATAAAATAATATGAATGAAATATTTAACGTATTGTCATGACGTTTTGTTAATGTTAGTATAATATAATTAAATAAAGTATAAATATCAAGTTTTTGAAGTAAATTAGCCCAAAGTGACAAGATAATTGAATTATACACAATGTTTGAGGTTAACTTACAACCCAATTTCGATCTTCGAAAAATCTAAAGGAACATGACTTTTGACAAAACCGCCACATCCTAGAATATCGGTGGCGTAACAGTGCGATAAAATGGATAACAATACTAAAAAGAGTGGCTTCATATATCCCAAATTCGCCATCTTTACAAAACCATCACAAATTTCAATTCATACAAAATTATTCATACAAAAACTATTAACCTGTCATTGTGACATCACATCACCTGTGAAACCTGACAAATAAGTTATACATTTTTAATGAACAATTAATAAAATGTTAATAAAAACACTATCTGTTATATAATATATGTAGTTGAAATTAACAATATTAGACTATTAGAAATCTTTTTCGGCAGATCTTAAGAAATAAAGTTAAAATATTATTAGCTTCCTGAGGGCAACACATATTAGAATTAAGACAAACTATAATACAATAAAGTTCAACAACCATAACTTATTATACTGATTGTGATGATAAGAATACAAGAATTAATTATTAATATTACCTTAGGCTTGCTCCTACATAAACTGCATTTCATTTCAGATGAGAATGTTATTTCAGATTATATATTCAGAAAGTTTATTAGGTTATTAAAGATTAGTATATTCAGAAAAAAATACGAACTCTTCATGGAATCCTTCATATTATCAAAATATTTAATAGTTACAAAAAATATTGATGTACAACAATGAAAATATGCAGATATGTTATATTTGTAAACTAATACAAATACCGTTAATAAACCAACTCACGCAAGGGAAAATTGTGATATTTTAAAAATAATTAAAAGATATTTCTATTATGTATCATTATCATAAATCATTCCTTATTATATATCATTCATTAGTAACTATATAATACTTATGAAATATTTTAAGATGTTTAAAACCCAAGAAGATTGTACGTTTAAGAAAAAGATGTCTGTACTAAGGAGTACTTTTATTAATGTTACGAATATTCACTATACTAAAGGATATTGGATAGGATTCAACTACAATGATATAATAGGATATAACTACACTTTCGTTATAAACAACACATTGGTGCCTGATCTTTATTAACTGTATGAGCATCACCAAGTATTATTGATGACCAATATTATGAAAAGTTATTGATGACCAATTAGTCTAGTAGCTCTATTATTCATGTAAGTATTTGTGTATTCCTGGTATCAACAGAACTCAAGAACAGTTTATTAATTGTTAATAGTAAAGTGTAAAATGATTATAAATCCTCCTGGTGATAAGTATATGTAACCATCCCCGATTGTATTTAAAACCTAGTTATGCCAATTTACAAATGATCCAACACAATTTGTGCATATTCATTCATGTATATTTTAAACAACAAGCTTGTATAGAAATGTGTTTCGTAAAAGCAACATAAATTAAATAAAAATTGACTTAAACATTACATTTAATAGTGTTATAAAATTATTGGTTACAATTTTATACTACAACTTTAAGTAGCAATAGCAGTTTTAGCTTTATTTTGTATTGGAAGAAACAGTTTGAACTCTGCTGGTAATTCATCTTCAGAGTACAGTCTGTCAGAAAAGTACACCCTTCTTATACGACAATTTGCATGAATCTGAACTCTTAGTGTTTCAACATAGTTGGTGCCATAGGCTCGCCGAGTAAAGTCTGCCAAGTTGAACTGTATTTGATTCCAACCCTCATCAAGACGCATTGGCATTGTGCATATGAAAGGTTTGACTCTTGTAGTAGATTGATAATTGCTGGCGCGGAATCTTCGTCGCACATTCTTGTCGTCTAAGACCTGAAAATTACAATTGACTGAATATGCACTCAACATTTTACTGTCTAGATGATAATGGAAAAATGGCGGTGTTAAGCGGAAATATATAGTATATATATCTCACCTGAACTTCAAACGTGAAATACTTTTTGAGGTTCTTAATAATCATAACCAAAAAGGGAAGCTTAATGCCCAGAGTCTTCTTGGGATCCGCCGGACAAGTAATATAAGTAGTGCTCACATTGGTGCCGACTATTTCTAACACAAGACTCTGTATATCGTTATCCGTGATCCTTTTTATGTGCCCATTTCGAACTTTTTTGTCCCAAATCTGCAGTGGCTTGCTGCCTATGCTGTACAGGATTGAAAGAAAACCCGACTGAAAAGTATTCTTAAACATCGTTTCTAATTAAAGTATTACTTTGCTAGTCCATGTAACCTAGCATTTAATGAGTTGTTAACTAGCAAGTTTAATCGATAATATCTTAGTTTTCGCGATTGCATTGAAGCTTGACAGTGTGACAGTAAACACAAGAATTTTGAACTCTGCCATTGGCCATGAGTTTGTTGCAAATATGCTTGAGGTTTCCCTGGCAACGCGTTGAAGTATTTTGAAAATACTATGCGTAACATGAAGCGACGTCAAAGAAACTGAAGTGTTATATTTAAAAGATAATGAAAATTAAATTAAAATACAAATAATATATTATAAATTGAAGAATTTTTATCAATTATGCGGTATATGTATGTGATTGTAAAAAATAAAATGAACAGTATTTTTAAAGGTTGGTAGCTGTGAAAAATCGGTAATTATTACGAAATAATTTTGCAATTAAAGTGTCAAGAGCACGAATATATTTCATATTTGATTTTATTGTAAAAATAATAATTTTGTAACACTCAGAATATTATGTAAAGTGCAACGGAGAGTTATGCGTTATTATGACAGCGATTGATTGCTATGTCAAATATAATCTGTTCGCAAGAGAGTTACGTCGGTAGTGCACTTTGACAGATATATGCGAATCATGCGATGCATTGTATCGCGTACTGTTTTATTTTCAATATCTACCAAATAGTTTACTAATACGTTGACCGGCATGAACTATAATATACAGTATTTATGTTGCTCTTTATAATATAATGGACGTTTGGTTTAGTGTTTAGACTGTGTGATTTTGTTACAGCGAAAATGACTGAGAACTCCTCAAAAAGGTAAGAATAACCCCTACCTACTTTATCAATTAAATTAACTTCTTATGTTATGGCCAGTGGCCGCTTTAATATTTACCTGAAGTTTGATAAGCTGATATTAAATCTTATATTGGTCGTGCGGTCAGCTGTCGGCCTTTCTGCCTGATTAAATAACGATTTCACCACGAAAATTTTTCCCCCAAGACTTCAAGATAAACATTTAATACCACCTAAATGAGTATGTGTTTTACTTAAAAAAATCTTTCAAATACAAAAGTACACAATTGTCATTGACATTGCTGATTACAGACATTTTAAATTTCGAACATAAAAGAGTCCAACTTTTTCGATTGTCTATGACAGAATTGTGCTATCTGCACATAATATGAAATAAAATAATTTTTAGTGAAGGACGTGAAATAAATTTAGTCTTAGACTCTTTTGATATAAAAAATCACAATGTTTCAATGTAGACCAGAAGTGATCTGTTTGAATAAGGTCTCCAGAAAGAGCTCCTGTCTTAAAGAGCATTCTTTTTTCCTAACTGTCCCAACATAGAAAATACTTAATGAATAATAAAAAAAACTAGATTTCATCAACATCTACATAAACAACTTTGAAAATTCATCTGGACTGTTTACCAGCATTAAAAAATTTTGGGTTCTTTAGGCATGTACACAAATCATCTGTTATCAATGGGATTATACATATATACATAATCTCACACAAGATCCATGATGGGGTAGGCAGAGGATATAGAGTGGCAAACATCTCTATCTTGATAGACATGTCATGCTTCTTATACAATTTATCACTCTCTTCACATATGCACACTAGTTTAAATATTAAATGCAAATCTTCTTTGTCGAGTCAATGGCTGATTGTGAGTGATCAGCCATCATGGTGAAAGGATTAGTCACAATGTTTAGGGTGCGCCGGGCAGTATTTGTGTAATTAATTGGACACAGTTGCCACTCGTGGAGGCTCCTTTCATGCACCCCATTAAATGCAAATTATAGTGTTGTAGTACCAGTGTTAAAATTATGTGTTTTCACTGCATCAGGTATGTAACTTGTTGTCATAGTCATTGTGAATAATTTGATATACCAAACTCAATGATGATCAGACTTAGGTCTGGGTCCTAGAATTTACACATATACTGTTAAAAAATATTTTTTTAGTAATAATGTCACCTATGAAGAACTACATACATTTAAATTGCAGGTAAATTGTTATCATTTACATATTAATTAGTTCTTGTAATGGAATATATAAAAACATTAGCTAATACTTGTAAATTATCCATAATCTTTTATTATTGACTGCCTCGTTGGTCGTGTTGGTTGCAAGTGCGACTGTCGATCATGAGGTCCCGGGATCGATTCCCGGGTCTAACACTACAAAAAAAAATTTCTAATTAGAAATTTTCTTCCAGAAAATCTAAATTAGAATTCTAGTAGTGGTTCAGAGTTTGGATATGTGCCCGATGCATGGCAATAGGCTCACCACCTATTCCATAGTGGGACATAAACATAACTGTTGAAACGTAGGGGTGTTCTGCATTCCTCTGCCTACCTCTTCAGGGATTACATGGGCGTGAGGTTACGTTTTTTTTTATTTTTATTATACATATTAATAATCATTTCATGTATGTGAAAGACAAAAAAATATTACAGGAAAAAATATACTCAAATGGGTAAAAATGGTAGTTACATTGCACTGCTAGATGGCAGCCTATTACAGTGCACTTCTGGATGTATGCCTCCTTTGAGGCACACAGATAACACAGTAGTTCAATTATATTGGATTAATACTGTAAACTGATTTGTAACGCTGCTGTTGATCTCAGCCATTGCTGATCTGTGAATTTAACCATATTGAAGCTGGTGCATACAAACTTCTGCTACTGGTAAATATTATCAAATTGCAAAGCTCAAAGAACATTTTGTGCAGTAGGTCCAAATACTGACAGTCCTTCATATTTCATGACATTCAATATTTCATGAAAATAAAATTAACATATTATGGCTTGGTGATTATGGAATATTTATTATTGTTTATCTGGTGTTAGGTGGTAGAAGAATGGTGTAAAATTGTCAGAACAAGCTCAGTGGCATGCTGTTGGAGAGGCCTATGTACAGCAGTGAAGGGGAATAGGCTGTTGATGATGATGATGTTGTTGGGTGGTAGTTTTATTGGAATACATAACTGAATTTACTGAACTAAATTATCATTATTCTTTAAACATTTTTTTAGTGTTTTATAAAGTCTATATTGGGGCAGTGTAAGAACACATTCCTTAACTCAGTGCCAGGATATGCGCTATAAGGATACAGGATATTGATATGATACTGGCGCCCTTCATATATAGGCATAACTAAATGATCTGGCCAGCTATGGGCTGCAGCGTAGGTATTGTGAGAAGCTGTGCTTTGTGTTCCCCAATCCTCATGCCCAGCAGATTACAGAAGGCCTACGTGCAGTAGTGGACTGCAATAGTCTGATGGTGATGATGACATTTTGAAGAATGTTACATTACATGTATCGATTTTTATGCAGTTTCCTATACGTACTATGAACTCAAGGGAAGATACTATATCTGGGAACACCGACCGAGCGCACATCCGTTGATACCGCACTCGAACCGACCACACTTAGCTTCATTTGAATAAATTCATAAATCGATGCTCGGCACAGTAACAGGAATGTAGTTTTTACAACTTTATGAAACGCGCAAAATGCCAGAGTTGAACAAGCCTCTGAAATTAGTCATCGGAACATTTATATCGAAAACGAGTTTGTCAACGATATATGTATACTTATGCCATATGTTGCAAAAAATAATAAAACATAACTATTGTTAATATTAATTTATTGAGAAAGCATTGTATGTGTTCAAACATTTATATTAACAGTATAATCTTGTAATACAATTTTAATCATTTATTTCTTATTTGTCGTAAACAAGACGTCTCTGAAATCGACGTGGGTGTATGAAGAAATTGATGTATGTAGATTAAGCACGGCAGGTCTGCAAGAATAGAGATAATTACCACGCAGCACTTACTGTCTGCCCCGTAAGAGATATGACGTGAGGATAAGTATTTTTCGTTTACAGTTTTAATGAAAAATTTCCGCATGACCAGTTTGAAATGCTAAACACCGTTCGATTCTAAACACGAATGTTGCTTCAATAAAAGCTTCAGAAAGCGTCCGCTAACGAAACGAGGGTAGACCGGAGACAGTTGCGGCTTCCCGCTCCCCAGAACTTGCCAGACGCGTGATCAAGTTTTGAAATCAGTACGATGGTAAACGATTGCGCACCCTCTCAATATTTCGAATGTTTTCAGACTGCAAATTCAACCTGAAATCGAACTTACCTTATTCGATTTTCAGTTTGAAACTTTATTTCTCTGAATAATTATATCATGCCGACAATAAAAGCGAGTGCATGTTTTATAAGATTGTAACGTTTGTATGTACTTCGGAATGAACAGTGTTCATTTATTTTATTGTTAAAATACTTTCCTGCAATCGACGGGAGCTCATGAGGAAGATCCTCGTATAGGTCCGAAACTAGGCGGGCCATCCCCAAAAAACATACGTGACTCTAGCCAGCTTAATACTCAATAAAGTGTCAATTCTTCTTCGTGTCGTTATCGGATCGTGAGGAATCAGCTATGGTGGTGAAAAGATTAGTCGTAATGTCCAAGGTGCGCCGGGCAGTGTATTTTTGTACTTAATAAGACATATTCACCGCTCTAGGAGGCTTTAGTTGCTTGCTCTTTGCAGTCCTCATTTGCTCCTTTAGCTCCTTCCAGTGTTAATTTAATCTTATATATTTTTAAATAGAAATAAATTAGGAAAAAATAGAGTTATCAACGTTTCGTAATGCGGCTTCTAAGGAAACAAACGGAAATATTTAGGGATTCCCAGTTTTTAAGAACCAGCGAGAATCAATGTTGGAATGTATGCTTGATTCAAGTGCGTTATGTATCATTATTAACAGGAATACGTAACATCACAACTGTAATCCGCGAAGACACAAGCGGAGGTGTGTAGTACACTTATACTGGTTGAATTTATATGTGATCCAACTTCGGGCGTGCATGTGGTCATTAATTAATTTTTTATAGGGTGGGACGGAATCTGCATTTATGTCCAGTGACAATAGGCTCACTACCTATTCCATGATATGACGTAACTGGTGAAAGTTAGGAGTGTCCTACACTTTTCTACCTATTACTGGATTACAACCGTGATGTTACGGTTTGTTAAGTAATTATTGCCATCTAAACTAAAAGTTGAGAGATAATTTGAGTTATCTGATGGACAACTTTGAGTTCGAGTGCTTTTCGCATAGTCGGGAAATCTGATGGTGCCGAATTGGAAGATGAATCCGAAACAAAATTTGCACAGAAACTTATTTCAAGTAAGCAAGTGCATCGATTGCATTGTTGCAGGCCGGAGGCTGGTTAAGTTACTTTCTCATTGATGTTACAAACCAGTCGATGATAACCACAAAATCCAAGTTTTGTATTTAGGGCGCCGTTTGTTTTCCTTTTACTGAATGAATGACACAGAAGGTTTGCTTCGATTCCGACCGCCTTAAGGTCAGTCAACTTTGAGCGCGAAATTATTCGTATTGCATTCGGACGTGCGTTTTTTTAAGTTACCGTCGTATCTAAAAATTATGCCTATAATTTAGTTGTTGGTAGTTAAAAGACGCGGTATGAAGTAATCATGTGAATCGATTTGATACATTCATTTAGAAGAAAAAAACAGAATTTATAAGAGATTAGGTTAAATCATATTACTTTCTTGTGTGTTGGCTTCTCCAATACCATTAGGATTCAGCTCACACAAAACATAAATTGCTTTATAACTATTCACTTAATTCTATATTTATCACTCAATTTATGACATTAACATTAACAATTTATGAATTAAGTATTCGCAGTGTTTTATTATATTTTTTATATGTTTAATTAGAGGAAAGAAAAATTTTTGAAATTTTGACAGGTTGATAAACATAACACATTAAGATCTAAGGTACACGGTATCATAAATGCCTTATTGTTTTAAAGTTTTAATTGAACGAAAAACAATTGTGTCTTGCAGAATGATAATATGCAAAGTAAGTATAATTATGCTTATCAAGCAATAATGATATTAAAGAAAAAGTTTGAAAAATTTTAAGGACATTTTAGGTTTGTCAATGAGAGTGATTGAAGTGTATAATACACATTCCTCACAGCCATATTCAGTGTAAGTAGTATCTGTTCGACACGTTATTGATTACTCGGTGCCACTTTAAGGTATCGCCGTTGATTGTTGCAGCAAGAATGCCACCCGTGACTCAGCGCTACTCGCGGCTGTGTACCCATTGTTTAGCTGAATCGACTCATTCCAGTGGTAGAAAGGTTGATGGTGGAATATACATAGTTTTAATTATTAAATTAATTTGAAATTCGGAAGTAAAATAATCAAGCTTGATTGAGGGAGACTCGTCTTTATTAAACTATAATCACTGCGGGTATTACGCTTCTATTTCTCTGAGATATTCCTGCCCAGTAGAGGACCCTTGAAAAGGATCGAAGTCATAGTTTCAAGGCGATATCACTGCTACAGGTTACACATCCGCTTCATATTATGCGGACGTATTAGCAGGAATTACCTACACTTTCACCTTAATTATCACACCCGGGAAAACAGCCTATACTTCCCGGTACAATTATCTATGTACTTCGGTACGCTGTCGTTTACAAATGGTCGTTTCATGTTTTATTGCACCAAATTGCCTAAGGACTATGGGAAATCAAAGAAAAGGTATTCAAGTTTTAGTGAAAATTTAATCTAAAAAGAGTAGAGTATAATGACATGAGAAATGGGAGACGATATACATACAAATATAAATATTTCTTTATTTGAAATTTCTTGTAGTGCGTCCAAATCTAGATTAGTGACTGGTGTATGACAATAGGCTCAACTCCAATTCCGTGGTGGGACGTAAACGTAACTGGTGAAACATGGGACTCCACTCCTTGGTCTTTGAGAAATAAGGGCTTGATGTTATGTTATAATTTGTTGTTAAGTAATGTCACGTGCCGTCCACGGAATAAATGAGTATGAAAACTAACAATCTTTAGGCAACCCTAGCTGTGACCTGAGTTTTTATGATTGTTGTATTAAACATATGCAGTTAGTTTTGTTGGATTGATAATTATTTATTCGTTTCATCATTACGTTTTCATTTCACTTTTATAATGTTCATCATCTGTGTGAAAATCGAAATGAAACGTTTGTATAGTTCGACCCATATTCGATATTGCATAGCGAGATTCGTTTTAGAACGTTAGACGTTAAGAAATTCCTGACTAGTTTCGCGGATATCTGGATTAGTTACTTGTATAAATAAATTCGATTGCTTTCAGCTCGAAATATATTAGTTTCGAAATGCCCTTCCTGAGTTTACGTACAGTACTATGTATTATAGCCAAGTAATACTATGTACTTATAGGTAATGTAACTTAATTGTGTTATATTTTATTAAATCTTATTCCGAACAAAATATTTTATTTCAACTCTCATTTCAATAATAAAAATGTTTGACATCATAAACCAGGCAACATTCTTATCAGAGAAGGACCTAAAGAAGTTACCACCGACTTGTAATAAATGTATTCGTGATATTTTTTACGCTATTCCAATATATTGTTTGTAATTTCATAACTTTTCGCTAGACGTCTTCTAAAAGAATATGGATGTATATAATAGTTAGTCAAGAACAGATATCATCAGTTACAGGGTAGAGGTGGACGAAAATAAAACGAATAATCAAAGTAATGATAATAACAAACAGTAATATA
>DWEJ01001982.1:0-12100 GCA_018245835.1 Mysoria sejanus stolli | reverse complement strand
TTCGACCCGGGAATCGAACCCAGGACCTCCCGATCTGCAGTCGCACTTGCAACCACACGACCAACGAGGCAGTCGAAAGACCATATATTGATTAAGATTAAAATAATAATAATTTAGATAAAGCATGTTCATTTGTAACTAATTATTGTATGATAAGATTACTCAACCAAAACTTAGCTTTGTGATTCATGTTATAATTAATACAGTCGAATGTCAAGGTTAATTCACCGTTTGTTAAACCGAAAATGGTCAGCAAAAAAGTTTATTGTAAAAGCGATGTAAAAGATGATAACGATATTATGGAAGAGAGATATTATTTTAAGTTAGACAAAAAGTCTCTAGTATTCGATGGTTTTGAAGGTTACAGTAATGATTCATATAAATAAATGATTTTTGTGATTTGACTATCAATGAGATAATGCCAGCGTGGAGTGACTAAGTATTGAATGAGGCTAAGTACAACGTACCTAAATTAATATATCCAAGGTCGATAGTAGCGCAATAAATCTTTAAACACTAGATAGGTCACATTCCAAATATTCTACCTACATACATGTTGTTCATGATCTGAGTATTTTAAAACATTTTCGCTAAAATATGCATCAATAAAAATTGTTATTATTGATTTAGCATATAACAAACGTGATTAAATCAAGTACAAGTTTAACTCGCGTGTGTTTGTTACAGTCCGAATAGTTTTGGACCTGATTGAAATCTTTCTTCATAAGCTCCCAGCGATTGCTGGAAGGAAGCAGCGAAAATTTAAGTATATAGATATTCATATAATGTTATATAGTAAAATACATTACATATATTGTAAATTTTTGCTATTGTTACTAAATTACAATTACTAATCATATGTATTATTTACATGTTGTGTAATACAATTGCATCAAGAACAATGTAACCTAATATGTATATTACATAACTTTCCCAAATGTTACGCGTTGATACCCAGCGAGGTAATTTCAACAAATTAAAAGTAAAAGAAATACTTTAATAATTTAGTAATTATTAAATAAGGAAGTCATAATATTTTATTTTAGTATAAAACCACTTTTCATTGACCTCCGAAAAAAAATACCGTGATACAGTCTACTGAAGTTGCTATGTTACCTCTGAACTTTTGATAACTTTATTAACTGACATGTAATGTTTGCCAAAATTTTACATATACACGTATTAACACAATTAAAAAAGATAACATTTCAATTACAAATAAGCCAGCGTGTAAGCGTCAAGTTTTTAAATTCAAATAATTTTAAATATTATATCACTAATGAATGAAGACAGCATTCGTTATAATGTAAATAAAGTTTTTTTATTACAATAAATGAAAAATAACGTTAATTTGCTGAAAAATAACATAAGTGGGCGGAAATTTTTACCATTTGATGATATATTTTTTTTATCTTCACGCCTGTAATCCCCGAAGAGGTAGGCAGAGGAATGCAGAACAGAATGATGATAATAACCATTAAAATAAAATAATTTCTTTTAACCTTACTATAATATTATTCATGCGTTGTCTGTCTTAAAGTAATTATATTAAAATTGAATTTAAATATCCCGACAATTTGTGTACAATCTACGGTAGCTTTTTTCAATTTATAAAAAATTATGTACAACAATGAGGTATTTATGAGATTTTCAAAGTGTGTTATAATAAGAAAAATGATGAATAAGAATATACCTATATGTCCCAAAAGAGGTGACTGAGTCATTTAGTACTATCCAACGATTCACTGCTTATTTACATATTCCTCTATATAAAAAGTGGTGAGTCTACTGCCATACGTCAAGCACAAAGCCAGCCTCCGAACTACTTCTAGGAATTTTCAATCAGGAAAATTCCAATAATAATAAATATGGAACATAACTATTATATCGTTATATTACGTCATTTTGTGCGAATGTCTAATATGTCTACCATACTAACGTGTTTCTATCTTTAAAAGTATACATGTTTATAAAACTACCGAAAAAGATTACATAAAATATAATTACGTAACATCTGGCTTGTAATCTAAGATGAAGTTGACAGAGGAATGTAGAACATTCCCACGTTTCACCGGTTACGTTTACGTCCCACTGTGGAATACGTGGTGAGCCTATTGCCATTCATCGGGCACATATCCCGACTCCGAGCCACTACTAGAAAATGTAAAATTAGAAAAAATTGGTTGTACCCGATCCGGGAATTAGAACCTAGAACCTCCCGATCCGCAGTCGCATTTACAACCGACACGACCATCGAGGCAACATGACCTAATAAAGTCTATTAAATAATAATAAAATCTGGAGCCTAACGAGACGAAATAGTTTTTAGATCGATCGACAATCGCACATGCAACTAACACAACCAACGAGGCAGTCAATAAATAATATATTATTAACTTAAAATATTTTCAATTAAAATACCTTCAACTGCAAGAAACTAATTAGTTGCACCGTATTGATGTCCAAACACAAATACACAGTAACAGAAAAAAACATTGGTTTTAATGAGACCAAATCTATAGGTATAATCTATTTATTATTAATAATTTGAAACATTTTTAAATCGTGCACATTCACAATGAGCTACGAAATACGTGGATATAATATACAACATTACTAATATTAATATGGACACACTCTAAAGCATTGCGTCAGCTGTATTAGAGGTCCCTCGTTCTGAAATAATTACTCAATAATCTGACATTTAGTAGAGATGCGCTTACACTAAAAGGTTGTGTCGAATGTGAACTGTTTAACGGTTAATGACCTACAGAACCACTAAGCTGATTGTGATATTTACAATCATACATCGTTAAGTAGTCAAAGTGAAACATATATTTAATACTTAACAGTACGCAGAAAATTATTGACGACACGCATCTCCGCTTTAATGGTTTCAATTAGTATTGGAGAGGATAATAAAAGCGCGTCCGTAACTTTATAGGCAAAAACATAGCGAATTTGGATGTTAAGCAAGCAAAGTGGCTAGCTTTTCGGTCGAGCGGGTGGCGAACCTTACTAAAGGTTGTGAGTGCAACTCCCACTTAGGACAAATATTTGTGTGACACACACAAACGCTTGACCTGTGTCTAGGCGTATAGCACTTAAATAAGCGTATATGTGCTTAGGAAAGAAAATGTGTATGTTTTTCATTATACAATTGCTACCTAATGTAATGTAATAATTCCATTCTGAAATATAACTTTGTCTGTCTCAGCCCCTTTCTGAATTAAGTTTACGTGGTAAACAATTTGCTTTATATGTATATGTATAATGCTAATAATTGTTGGTATTTGTCCAATATTTTGCTCATAATTATTTTTCGACAGTTTGAGCAGAACCTTTGTCAAATCGTCCTCAGGTACGATTGTAGTTCTAGGTAATGCTATAGGTAGTGGACGATGTGGTAATTACTATTTTTAACATAACAGTGGCATAAAACAAGATAAGATGGGAATACCGAAAGCAAGAAACCATATCGTTTGAAATATTACTTCTACATTCTCTACAAGATTAAAAATTTTCGGAGATATTCAATTAAACAATAATTTAATGTGTGACATAATTGAAAAGAAGGAATTAGAAGCCTAACGATAGTAGACTAAACAGTTTTAAAATGCTAAATGTAAAAAGAATTATAATAAAAAAACAGATGAATAAGTCTGCTTATTTATGTTTATCATGATCATCAGACTATTACAGTTCACTGCTGGACATAGGCTTCCCCTGAGGGACTATGCCCATAATAACGAAATAATTTTCTTTAATTATAAATAAAGTGATAAAAAATTGTTCATTTCTAATATTTATATGAACTTTATTTTTTATCAAAAATGAAATAACACGACAATATACTTGACCTGTTCTTGTTGAATAGTGTGAAGTAATAATCATTTAAAAGTACGGAGTCAGTGGCCTCAGAGCGACCTTCTGGGTGTTACAGACTGACATCAAAACTCTTCCGTTATGCAATTGAACGCACCTTATTTAGAAAGGTAATGGACCAGGAAATATATTAATTATAGTTTAAAGTTCTATAGCTAGTGATTATTTAAAGGAATGCGAAAACCTTTTTTGCTTTTTGCTTGCATTGCTTCTTGAGTTCTTCCTACTATGCTTAATGTACTGGTCTTCAGTGATGATCTAAATTGAGGTTTGAATTTCACAGGAGAGGTTCTTAAGATAGTCAGGCTGACAACCCGTTCATACCTGGGTCGGAGAAATTAGTTTAATCTGCAAGTTTTATAATAGGTCACATAATACCACAGTCCTCTGTCTACCTCTTCGGGGATTACAGTTAGTGTGATATTACATTATTTACTGATATTTATATAAAAGACATACAAGAACATATATATTCATTTGTAAAACCAATTAGTTTCTTACCAGTGATAAATCAGGGTCACCGAATTATGCTTAAGATAGCGCGCCTTAAAGAAACTGACACATCTCTATCAACCGAGTTTGGTTTTATCGCTTGTTTTCTGTATTGTACGTTAGTATTGCACTGTTATTTATAGACCATCTCTGTATAACACGTTACTAGTCACAATCCTTCCACATGAATGAACCAACGTTGCAGTATGATATTCATCGTAAAATTACAAACAATATCTAAACTAATTCAGTTACAGCAATCAACTTTAATACTTCCTGTAAAAATTAGTATTTTATATATGTATATGTATAATTATGTAATAATAAATTTGAATATAATTTAATGTAATTATTTAATATAACTTAAGTATCAGAGGTGATTTAGATGATTATCTAAGAATTAGATTTAATTCTATGATTAAAATAAATATATATTCTTGAATGTGACAAATTATTAGAAGGCCACCACATTTATGAACTTCGTAATATAATTGATACATAGATGTATGTATTTATATCTTGTGATGATCCTTCATAGATATTGCTTCTTATAAAAAAATAACACTGCGCCTGTGATCCCCGAAGATCTGCCGAACTCAGAGCAACGAAATACACTCGCACATTTCACCAGTAACGTCAACGTCCCACGTTAAAATAGGTGGTGAGCATATTGCCATACACCGGGCACAAATCCAGACCCTGAGACACTAACAGAAACTTCAATTAGAAAGTTTATGTTAGAAAAATCCAATAATACCCGAACCGTGAGTCGAAATCAGTACCTCTCGAACAGAAGTCGCGCTTACAACCATGCTACCAACGAGGAAGTAAATATGTCCCCTTATAATATAAGTATATTATAATAAGTAATATAAGTAATATTATACTCGTATATTCATTTATATTAAGACTTGGATAATGTTAGCCGAATGGCTCGTTAATGCAGGGGTTAATTAGAGTGACTGTTGCGTCGATGTTCGTAGGATCGATTCCCACAGAGAATAAATATTTGTGTGATCGGCAGTATTTGTTCTATATCTGAGTATGTACATTTACCAGAGAACGAATTTTTAGAATAAATAAATACAAATCTTAATGAAACTTTGTTACACTTTGTTTTAAAAAACAATTCTACGAAGAAATAGTGATTTTGATAGTTATAGCGGTAGAGGTATGGAAACACATATTTATATACACTAATGCATACAAAAACTATTTAGAGTTATTTATGGTAAAGTTCAAAATTAAATTAACATAATCGAATAAATGTTTTAAATTTATGTATATATTTTAAATGTATTTCCAAATGGTAATGTAGATTGAAAAATTAGCAAAATAAAATACTAGATGCAAAAACTCTTATAATTAATACTATATTCAGTGGAAATCGGAGTTCAACAGTGGAATAATAAGAGTTAATGATAATGACCATGAATAAATGTAAATATACATTACTGCAAAGTCGAAGTTAAGTCTGCACAGGTTGTACTTGGAAACTTACATATAAAGCTCGTTACTACTGCCGAGTACCTTTCATTTCACTGGGTCATTTTTGCAACCACGTACATGAATCAAGTTCATTTATTGGATTACATTTTTATGTTGAATCATACGTATTCTAGTGTACTATGTCTTATGATATTATTAAGCGAAATAGTTTTATAATAACAGTTGTCTAGTCCCACCACAATGACTCAACTAATATGCTTTGTGTCTAAATTTTCAAATAATATTATTTAGCATAACGAACTAAAGAAAAACCTATGCAATATGTGTAAATAATTCAAACCGTGTATTCTGTTTTAAATTTAACAATCACAAGCGTTTTTAACTGTAATTGTAATTATATTATGCTAATTTCAAGACTTCATTACAGTAAAGAAGGCTAAGTATATCTTAACCATAATTATAGACAATTATTTATAATTAACAAGGACGAAATTATGTTAAGGAAATTCTATTGTAAATATCTCGTTGTAAATAAATGGTGTTACTTAATATTCTTAGGCTATGACATAATTTTTGGCAATTTACCTTCTATAAATTGTAGTCAATTACTATAGGTAGTACATATTTTGAAAATACAACGGGTTATAATAAACACCTTTCTCAACTTATGTACGTATGTTCGAATATTATGTCAATGTTACAAATTTATGTAAATAATTTGCGCCCTTGAAATGTATTTATGATCCTCTATGGGATGGAACAGAAATACAAAACGGCATTGGTTAAACGGGGTTATATTTAACATTTACAAAAATTGACAATTTTAATATGCACACGTCATTCACAAGGAAGCGGCCACTGTGACGTCCATAACTAAGCGTAACGGATAAAAAATATGTAAATGGCTGCGTTAATTCCATTTAATTTATATAGCCATCATTACTATTAACATACCCTGAGTAGCGATATAGTAAAAAAGGAACTAATAATTAAATAGTCTACAGATTGTTCTCGTCAGAACAAGTCGTGCGAGTCCTTTCAGTATTTTGTTCTACACGTATTATTGTTTAACGAACGTACCTGCGTTTGTTCATGACACTGACATTTAACAGTTACAAGCTACTGCGAGGTAATTATTGAAAAGATAATAATAAATCTGTTCATGAAGAATAACGCACTTCATTGCTTCCATCGAATTATTAAGACCTTAAACATAAGGTCATTGAAATATTATAAAACTGTATACGAGTGTACAATGAATACATATCTCATTTATTCATAACTGGAAAAACAATACACCGCGCAGGAAGTCCAAGTTGAATTATGCTTACAGTGTTTCTAGTTTTTCTATTCGTGAGTGAATTCAGTGACTCATTAGCAAACAAACCGGCCAAACTCTTGACATACTCACTACCCGACAAGCGACCCTTAAAACAGGCCCTGGGATATATAGAAGACACATATTTCAACTTCACTGAATTAGCATCGAAGTACAACTACCAGTCGGAGGAGCACACGGTTAAAACAAAAGACGGCTACTTATTAACGATCTTCCGAATACTGCCAAAATGTAAAGCCATTAATAGATACCCCATAATACTGATGCACGGTATAATTGATAGTTCAGACGCATGGATCCTATCCGGGCCTAGGACAGGCCTCGGGTATATTCTGTCTAACAAATGTTACGATGTCTGGGCAGCTAATAACAGGGGCAACAGATACTCAAGAAGACACGTCCAACTGAATCCTAACGAAGACTTCAAATTTTGGGATTTCTCGTTCGACGAAATCGGCAACTTTGATATAACAGCAATTATTGACTATGTGTTGGCTGTCACAAATAAAAACAAAGTTTATTATGTCGGTCATTCTCAGGGTACCACCGATTTTTTTGTGATGACATCTCTCCAGCCCGAGTACAATAACAAAATCCAGCTCGCAATTCAACTAGCTCCAGTTGCCATAATGAAAAACATTAGAAGCCCAATTCCTAAGATCGCCGCTCAGGTAAGCGAAGGTATAAAGTATGTGCTAGACTCCATCGGAATCCACGAGCTGGTTGGCTACAATCAGTTAGAACATTTTATACTGGAAAAATTATGTCAAGTAGCACCGGCGCCCATCTGTGGATCAATTTTGCATTTAGTCTCAGGTTACAAGCAGGATACGATATCAGCCAGAACGTTATCGATCGCTTTCGGGCACATCCTGGTTGGCGTCTCCGCAAAAACGCTAGCTCACTTTGGACAACTGATATTATTCGGAAAATTTCAACGTTACAACGAAGGCTTACAGAAGAATATGAAGAGATATGGCACAGTAAGTCCACCAGAGTATAATGTATCTCAAATTACTTGCCCTGTTGTCTTAATTTGCGGACAAAACGATTGGTTATCAGCATTGGAAGATGTTGATGAATTTACATTAAAACTTCCCAATGTGATAGAAAAATACATCGTTCCTGACCCTCATTGGAGTCATAATAACCACGTGTGGGGTGTAGATGCTCCAAAGTTAGTTTTTGCAAAAATATTACAATTTTTCAGTGATTTCAACAATATTTAGACGTATGTAATTAATTTGTGGAATTTGTATTTGTACAGTAACGTGATTAGTGATATTGGATATGATGATAATGAAATGAAAATAGAAATGAAACCATTAGGAATTATGTGTTATAAGAAAACATTTGATAGAATTAGGAACGACGTTGGCATGAAACAATTTAATATGAAAGAAAATTTATTAACTAGTATAAAGGAAAGGATTGATTGACAGTTAAAATAGTAATATAACGAAATTGTACCATAGTAAATATTCAATTTGTAATAAGTATTTAAATTGAAGTGTACGTACTTCCATTAAATCAAACACGTTCTAAAACAAGCTCAAGTTAATAGTGTCTTTCATATATGATATATGTATGTATGTTAAAACATTTGAGAATTATCGGTCACAACAAGCGATAAATTTGTTGAAAATAGAAGACTTAATAATTTTTAAAAATTGTGATCAATAAGATTCTATGATCTTTACCTATCCCTAGAGAAATAATAGTGATAATATTTATATTTACCTATTTTTATAAGATATTAGGTAGCTACAAAATAATGTTAGGCGAGAAAGACAGTTTCTTGCAGAATTCAAATGATTATTTATTTAATGTTAACATATGTACATATATAATAAAATACTTATATAATACGTGACAACATCACGAAAAACCAATTGTTCTCTACTAACGTTTACGATGCCAAATATTAGAATAAAAATCTATGATAATAATATTAAAAGTAATGTATTGCTCATGTATGTATGTACAAAACTATATAAGATGTTATTTAAGTATTAAATATTACTACTATTGAATAATTTTCTTCTCGAAAATTTATTTTTAAAACCTACATCATCTAAATCAGCCTATTGCAGCCCACGCTGCAAAGCAAGCTGCAAGGCAAAGCAGCCTAAGCCCCAGGCGGAACATGCGGGATTTAGATAACAGAGCAAAGCCGCTGGAACAATCTATGCTCATAGGCGTACAGAGCTTTTAGCTATGTATAAAGAAGACGTGCTAAAACCACAGTCTGCCAGCACCGGCGTTGTACGCCACCGTCTTCCGGCAGGGGGTCGAAAACTGTTTCCTTTCTCTGCCCCGACAAGGGAGGCTAATACATACAATAAGACATTAAAATAAGTGTTATATTATTAATTAGATCCACAGAAATGAAAAACAACTGTAACACGATAAAGTTTCATGTACCATACATCTATAACAAACATTGCTTACACTTTTTTAATAAAATTTCTTGCTTTGGTATAGAATCAAACCTAAGTCTATTGTAGTACTACTCCTTAGACACCATTCTTGCATTTTATACACTGCTCAAATAACTCCGTGCATCATCGTGTTGCTTTATAAACAGTTATTAACAACGTAACAGGAAATATTTAATATAACATAACAATGATATGTTATATTAAATATAGCATAACAGACTTAATATAACATAACAGACTATCTCAATAAAAGTTGAGATTTGAATATCAGAGTGAATTTAAAATTAAACGAATTGAGTAGAAGCTCTAGCACTATCGACACATCGGCATCGAGAGGTCCTGAGCTCGATCGAGGGAATTTTCTATTTCAGTTTTGCTATTGGGGGTACTATTGAGCATGCGCATGCGTGTGCGTGTGTGCATGTGTGTGTGAAAAACCTTATTAATTAATATGTATTTATACGTTTACCTCTGACTGCAATTCAAGATATGGTTAATTTAAATTTAAGTACTGACTTTGTATATACATATACAAATAAACTGCAACAACTTTTAATTTGTGATCTTTACATATTATATTATGCACCAACTGAACTCGCTTAAAATACATTTAAGATAATGAGTACTTAATAATCTGTAATTTTGCTTACAAAGTAGGTATACCAATTATGTTTTTAGGATTTAATATTATGATTTTATTAAAATTTTGTCATCTTGACTAAAATTGATCCCGTCTAAAGAGCAGCGTGACATAGTCAGTGATATTGGCGCTAATGCATTTGTAAATTAATATTTCAATGTCCAACACATCCTTCCAACGAGACGTTCAGAAACTGGTCGGTCGCAAAAATATCTGAACCAATCGTGGACGTAAAGAACAATCCTGCTCGCGGAGATATACCACGAGGCTGTGGATGCCAGGAATAGCGCTGGACATAGAAGTAAAGTTGGAATATGGACGTTAACAGTGAATAGAATATTAGCATATATTAAAAGTTTGCGTAAATTAATTCAATCAAAATTCCGAATGTTCCGTGGTGTTTTTATATACACCTAATATATTAATGCAATGTATGCTTTGTCGCAATAACTTATATCAGTGATACTGAGTTCATAAAATTAAATAGGTAATATATTTCATCATTATCATAATCGTTATAAACCCCTTTCTATCGCTCTACTAATTGACACGAATATAATTCGGAATGTGAAGGGTTAAGGCCGGAGTTTGCTGATTTCACACACTTTATAAAATAATATAGTGAAATTGAAATAATCACTTACTATCGTGATTACAACCAGTGATAATGAGTTATTTATTTTCATTTTTTTTTATTTTTTATTAAGGACCTTCGGAGTGGCATGCTTTATACCAAACCACCAGTCTCTCCTTGTAAGCTTAAATAATTTCAATTAATTTATACATTACTTCTCCAATCACTCACATTATATGTATCTTATTCTTCATTTATCTGTTTTTGTAAGAATCGTAACATTTCCACTCACTGTGCATGCACCTTTGCAATGCAATACATGCACTTATTTACCAACAACAGTCTTTTAACAATCTGAGCACGTTATTTCACTCCAACCTGAATGATTCCTTGTGTCATTTGGCAAATAGCAATTTGAGAACCGAACACGGGTCTAGCAGGCCCCAATACGAAACGATATTTGAACGATACGTACTGACGAAGAAACTTGAGGTTGATTTTGTTCATTTATTGATCAACCAAAAAGGTTACAGGTTTGTTGAGATGATGTATATAAGAGGGGCCTAAAATAACTTCAAGCTGATAATAACAAAACTCAGTGGCAACCGTTACAGGCAATATTAAAAAATAGGTCCCTATTTATTCCCATTGCGAAGCGCAAAGGCTTCTCATCCATTTACATTTTTTATTTGGATAGTCATCTAAAGTCATCTAAAATCTACTTCACTAATCAATTAATAATAATACACAAGTCCGTTTACTAAAATGCAACAATCGTATTAGTGTTAATGAACCCCCTCTCATTCTAAGTCCAATTTGAAATTTCCGAATATTTTAATACAAAGTTAACCATCGTGAGCAAAGCTGTGTGTCTCAGTATAAGTAGTTTTAATAATTACGTTTACAATAGTCAGTAAATTAAAAATACAGTAATTAAGAATTTATAGCAAAAAAGGTGATGCTATAATTGCCTATATAATAGTGCATAAAAAGACTAGATTAATCATATTAAAATTATAAACAAATGACAACAATGTAGCTGACATAACTATAGCTGCCATAAACAAACAAAAAGATTACACCAATGTTGTAAAATAAAAACTGGTTTTATTTCGTTATTGTAATAGATAAAGGCGTGTATACAAAAAAACGTAACATCACTCCAGTAATCCCCAAAGAGGTAGGCAGAGGAATGTAGAGCATTCCCACGTTTTACCGGTTACGTTTACGTCCCACTATGGAATAGGTGGTGAGCCTATTGCCATGCATCGGACACATAT
>DWEJ01001981.1:0-12104 GCA_018245835.1 Mysoria sejanus stolli | reverse complement strand
ATTTTACATACATTGATAGTAAAGTAGTAAAAGTATGGAGTATCGGTGACTAAATAATGTAGCACCTGCATCCATGATGGACTGTGGCGCTCTCTCCTGTTCGTCCATGGTGGTCTTGCGAGCGTTGCGCGCCTTCCACGCGTGGTACACCTTCAGCCGCCGGTGGAATTCGTGCCGACACGCCTGCAAAACACATTTAACTCCATAAGTCCACGACACTAATGTTTCATACACAATCAGAAATACAACTCGATAACAAATGTTATCGCTACTTGTTGATTAAATTGCAACCCCTGTTACTAGTATACCGTCTGTTAAGAGTGGCAAACTTCCATTGCCACTTCAGCATGCTCATTCTCTGAGCTACATCGCGATGTTTGGTTGTCTATCCACATCTCTAGGCTGAAGTTGTAACAAACAAACGTAGAGAGTGCTCTCCCTACCTCCAACAGTTCAATGTCGCACGAGGTGTTGATAGTGTCGCGCAACTCCGAGTACTTCCACTTGGACAGGTCGTACTTCTGCTTGCCCTGCATCGCTTGCTGCATTCTCACGCGCTCCGACCTGGTACAGTACAACGTATTACACCAGTGTAAACATATCTTTTTTTATTTAATTATAATTTAACATTAGTTAAATACTATTGTAATTAACACAAGTTTTATCGTTTTAGTCTAATATTGATGCCAGATGACATTTTCTACTAAATGAATTAAGTTTATTATTAATAGTATGTCAATAAACAAAGAAGCCAAGCACAAAAGCACATGCAACAAACAACAGTACGATATACCTGTTAATAATTATTACACACTTTATATCTTTAGTTATTGAAGACCTTACGACATGCAGATTAACAGCAGCCTAATACTATGTCCAAGATTCGAATTAGGAAGAATTGTAGTTGCATCCATATCTATTACAAATCACTTTAAATGGTCATTAGCATTTATGGTCTGAATTCAATCTCAAGATGATGATGTATCATCACAGATATGTCAAAAGCTTATGCTCAGCAACAGAAATGGAGGCAGCGGAGATGTTGGCTTAATCCTGAACATGGGTCAATCCGACTTCCAGCACTATTTAAATGTATATTAAGTTATTTTTATTAATTAATAGGCACTACTTTAATATTCTATACTATATTAGGCAACATATAACAGTATAGCATTAGTTATTGGAAGTGTGAACCGAAAAAGCCTTGTTAGAATATTAAATACGAGTCCTCTCTCAAACTTGATTATAATCTATGGTGATATTGAACACTTCTCTACCTACGTAATCCCTCTTCGGGGATTACAAACGTAACGTTACTTTTTTGAACTAAAAGAATATTTAATATTTGTTATAATTATATAATTATGTATTCATCACCTCCACTCTACAGAACAGTTTTAACATAATTGGCAGCCAGAGTGGTTTTAACAGTAACACTAGAATGTTAAAAACTTTATTCGGTTTTGTTTCAGTTTTTAAAAGTCTACAATTTACAATGTACGTAATGGAAGTAATGAAAAATAAATTTAAATCTGAACGTAAACAGTATTTTTAGATTACTTTAGATTTCTTTTCTTCTACTTTCAGCAACTGAACTGGTTTTGTTCAAATTATGTACCCTCATTGAAACTACTACAAAAATAAAATGCAAAAAAAGTACAGAAACAATCCTCATATTGGAATTTTATACAGTTGCAGCCTCTGAAATTTGGTTTCCTGTGGCAAACTAAAACTTTAAACCAGTCTGTTATTCGTGTTATAAATTCAGTTAAGTTTGAGAGAGGACAGCAAAAAGAAAAAAGAGAGAAAGAAAGAGTGTGTGACAGCGGCGTGGGAAAGGGATGCAAGATACGAGCGCGCTCCGTCCTTTACCAATACCTGTTCAATTTATTCTCCCCGTTGAGCGGCTCCATGCCGGGGAAGCTGTGCAAACATACACACGATTACTTCAGCAAAGTGTTACTTGAGTGCCGCTGACTGAAGTACACCTTACTGGCGGTTGTCGGTGAAGCTATTTACAGACAGTTCAATCGACGATCGATGGGTATCAATGCAATGAAAACTGCCGGTTTGTCTATTATTTTATGGGAATGTATAAGTTTTTAATTGTTGACTATGTAAAATTGAGTTTTTTACTCATTACGTTCGTATAGCAAAAAGATTTTAATAAATGATAATAGATACAATAATAACTGATTGTTATTTATCAAAGAAAATTTTGAATATGGACCAATTAGACAAATTTAATCAAATGCATTTTTAATTTTTAGAGACATATCATTGCAAGATACCAGCACACCGATTTAGAAAAAAAATTACACTGTGAAATTTCTTGTGTCACACTAAGCACATTCTTTTTTCAAATTGTAGACAAAATATTATTATGAAAAAATATACATATTAAAAAAAAGAAAATGCTAATTCATTTTGGCAAAGAACTTTCACTGAACACCCATAATGCTATGGTTTGTTTAAGTCGAAAGATGGTTTTCGCCCCAACGAACGGGAACAGAAGTCAAACAGTAAGCGAATGTACCCCACATATATCTCTACAAGACGCGCTACAACTATGACTCGGACGATTCATTTGAGATGTACACTGTGATAAAATTAATTACACAAACTTTTAAATTTATTCTATTCTCTTTGTAACGAACAAATTGAACGTATAAAGAACGATTAATGAAATGATTCAACTCGGAACGTACACCGTAAGTGATACAATGTAAAACAATAAATTGATTATTGTTCTTATCTTCAGGAGTAGTCCCTACAACTTAACACAGGGAATGTGTGATGCCTAGGTTCGCCCAGTCCGCGGACGTGACTTTAAATTCATATAAAAAACAGTTAATTATATGTAATTATATATATAATAAATTTTTCAAAATTTTGTCACATGCGAATACTGAGTTCACACGTAACCAAAAAAATCTGCTTCATAAATAATTCGTTTGTATGAATCTTCTTGTAAATATGTGAAATATCGATCTTGAGGTAACATAAAAAAGAGAAATGATGATTTCGTCACACCTTCTCAGTTGGGGAGGGGAGCCCTCCACGTGTCCGTTGGTCTCCTTGGCCAGTCGCACCGCCATCTCGTGGTCTGTCCTCTCCTGTTCCAACCTGACATGGACACATATGATATTACATATTCACATTATTCACACAAAAATATTATATTATATATCACTATAATTATCATCATCATCATCGGCTTATTGCAGCCCACTGCTGGACATATGATGCTCTGGAGGGGTGATGACTATAATCCCCACGCCGGGCACGCTGGTGGGGATTATGTAACACTAGATGTACTCGCGGCTTCGCCCGCGTGGAAATCAGTGTGTCACAAAGTTTTTCCCGCGTAAATATCGACTTCGTGGGAATTCTAGGATGAAAAGTAGCTTATATGTTGCTTCACAGTGAAAAGAAAAAACATGTGTGCTAATTATACGTCATACATGTCCATATATATATAGCACACAGCTACGGCGCGTCACCTGTGGCGCTGCTCGAGGTCCGCGCGCGCGGCGGCGGCCAGCTGGCGCTGCAGCTCGGCAGCCTCGCGCTCGTCCGCGCGCCGCGCCGCCTCCTCCGCCTTGCGCCGCGCCTCCATCTCCGTCTTGCTGCAAGCCACGCCCACACTCGCTCACTCGCTCGCTTATCGTAACAGGCTTATAATCAATTAGGTTGGAAGCTTTGGAATTAAACATTTATTTTAATTACAGAAATAGAACAACTCTATACTCTATAGCCTGCGACGGTCGGTGACCGATACTCACAGCCTGCGGTTCTCCTCCTCGCGCATCTGCCTCTCCATGTCGGCACGTTTCGCCTCCTCCGCGGCGCGCATCTCGGCCTCCAACTTACGCAGTCTCTCCTGTTCCTCTCTATCAAAAGTCAAAAGAATAAAACGGCCAGCATCAAATTTAATACATCGAGTGATTCTAGGAAAACTGAAGTAAGTCGCACTTGCAACCAACACGAACAGTGAGGCAGTCATAGTGTTAGTGACTGCCTCGCATATATATAACACTATAACACATTTACTCACTGGTTCTTCTGATCGACCATAGCCTTCTGCAGGGCGGCCATTTCCAATTCTACGTCTTTGTTGAGTTTATTGCATAACTGATCTATCTCCTTCTTGGTGATTTTGTCATTACTCTGGAAATAAAAATATTTAACGCTATATAAACATATATACGAACGCTTCATTATAAAGCTAAAGGATAGCTGATCTACAGGTCTGGGGTTCCAATCTCGGATCAGGTACTGTTGGATTTTTCCAACTATGAATCTAACTAAGATTGTTTAGTTGTAATTAATTACTAGTAGTGGCTCACAGTATGTGCCCGGTGCATGGCAATAGGCTCACCACCTATTCCGTAGTGGGACGTGAACATAACTGGTGATACGTGGGAGTGTATTACAATCATCTGCTTACCTCTCCGACAACTACAGGCATAATGTGACTATTTTCTTTTACCATTGTAGGTATCATAAACAACAATGAATAGAATAATAGTGTTTCGAAAGACAACATTCTGTAAAAATAAAAACCGTCCCAACCTTGATATTGGCGCACGCGATTCGTATGGAGTTCCTCAAGTTCTCTATATTCTTCTTGGCGCCGTCCTTCCCCCGCTTGAGCTGCGCGGTGACGGCCTCCATCTGCCGCAGGCTCTGCTCCAGCGCCTTGATCTTGGCGATGGCGCGGTAGCGCGGCCGGTGCCGGCGCCGCACCAGGTAGCCGCGGACCGTCTTCTGCACCAGCACCAGGCACTGCCGCCGGTACAGGATTTTGTTCTTCACTGTAAATAACATCTTTGGGTTTTACATTGATTAAACGTACCAACAAAATGGAAAGTTTGTTGGACTAAAATGTATAAAACTGAATTTTGTATAAACAACCCAATTTTGCGTGAAAATGTATTTTTGGTTATTTATATCCTCTTTGGGTTACCGATGTCATCATTGGGATACAGACAGTTTTTAGAACATTCACAAGTCGTCTTTCAATTCGTCAGTAGGTACTTTAAAAGTAATGAAGCCTCTAATAATTGGAACGTCTCATGTAGCACTCGTGAGCTACTGAAAGATATCCAGTCGGGAACCAGGATTATTTATTCCGTTATATAGTTACCTGTAACCTCATTAATCGCAACCGAAGCGTCAAAATGCGATAATATTACCTTAAACTATGATGACAAAATATACTGAAGCCATATAAGCTAGGAATTAAAAAGGAAAATGTCACTTTCTGTAACAGTATTAAAGTTTTAATTAAAGTGCGGTATAAAAATGCAATCAACCTTGAGAGGACTATGCGGTATAAAAATGCAATCAACCTTGAGAGGACCGCATGCACCTACAGTAAAAGGAATAATAGCCACCACTCACATTTAATAATCGATAGCACAGCGAAGATGGACCTCCTCCAGCGGGACTTGACGAGCCACGCCAGCACGGAGTCCACGATGGCCTGCAGGTGCTCGGGCTCGGAGCGCATGATGGTGTCGAACTCGGAGTACTTGCCGGGCCGGAAGAACACGCGCGTCACGCCGAACTTGTAGTCCTTGTCCGACAGCCCGAAGCTGTGCACCATCGCCTGCGATACACAAGCATATCCACAAGCTTCACTGTTTATGGTGTATGTCACACCTTGGAGCAAGAGGTTAACCTATTGTCCTTTTGATAAAGATAAAAAGGAGTAATTAACGATGTTTTAACTTTTTTCCTAGTTAGAATTGTGAATTGTAACTTGTTCAATGAATCAAGTTACCTACACAATTTATCTTTATATTATTTATAGGTTGAGTAAGTATTCAACAGATGGTGCTGTGTTTCAATTTCAAATATTTTTTTATGTTCCAGTTTAGTCCATATGTTCCACATTAACACAAATATGAACAACACGCGTCTTAATTTTTTTTTCGTCGTTAGGCGATACGAAGTTCGGCAGGTCAGTTAGGATTCAGATACAATTGTCACAAATTTAAAACACAGCGTGGGGTACCTCGCAGAAGAGCTTGGGCGACAGGGAGTCGAGCTTGGGCGGCAGGTAGGACTTGTACATAGTGTGCAGGTCGGCGAAAGGCGCGCGCGACGGGTAGCCGTGCTCCATGAGTTGCAGCACGGCCGTGGTGCCGCTGCACTGCAGCTGCGACAGCACCAGCGGCGGCTCCAGCGCGCGCCGCGCCATGCGCGCGTTGGGCTTCACGCAGCGCACGAAGTTCGTGCCCTGTTGACACCAGAACCTCATAGAATCCTTCGTGACTTTATATTTCATTATATTTATGAGTAATATTTTTATCTTGCATATATAATAAATCCAGTGAATATATTTTTATTAAGAACATTTATGTGTTAGAAGCCGCAATTATACTATGGCTCAGTTAAAACTAAGCAGAGTTTTCTTTTCACCTCTGTTTAAGACTAAATAAGCCAGCGCTTACGTTCTCCTTCAGCTTATCCATGAGCATGGTGAGCTGCGTTTGGAACTTGGCGCCCACGGAGATGAAGTTGAGCTTGCCCTTGGCGCTGTTGGTGTCGCTGTTGGCGAACAGCTGCTGCACGAGCGCGCTGCTCGACTCCTGCACGAGGAACTCCAGCGACGCGTGCAGGGCGTCGTTGTTCTTCTCGATGAACTGGTTCTATTTGGACACAAATAATGATGAATCGGTACTGACATTTTCTGTCTTCAATGGAGTATATAATATATATGGATATAAATTTCTTTTCATTAAATGATAAGTATTTTCTATGTTATTAATAACATAACGTGGGAGTGTTTTGCATTCCTCTGCCTACGTCTTCGGGGATTACAGGCATGAAATTAATTTTTTATTAACAATATGTGAAAGAAAGAAATTAATAAAATGTAAAGAAATATGTAACGAAAAACGTGAAAGATTTTTTAAGCTTATTTTGTATACAAAGTCATCAAAATAAAATTGAGTAGATACGATATAAATCGAGACATTGTGTTCTATAAAAATGTGGTGATAGTTAAATGAAAATTCCAGGTTAGATATTCGTGTGCGCGTGTGTGTGTGCGTGCGCGCACCGTGCTGTAGCAGACGGCGCCGGCGAAGTGCCGCAGCAGGAAGCCCTCGTGGTCGCGCAGGCCGCGGTGCGCCTTGAGCCGCGACGCACGCGGCAACTGCAGGCGCGCGCTGCGGACAGTTACTGCACGCTACTGCACTCGACCAAGACTTATCAGATGAATTTACGAAACGCCCCTGATATACTACATCTTCACCCAGGTTAGAAAAGTAACCATTAAGTACGGACAATCGTATCAAAGGCACAAATGCAAAGGAGAGTCGGCGGCGCGAGCCGGCACGCTCTGCCACCCTCACCCCGCATGCTCAGCGTGGGAGGTCCATGTCTAACAGTAAACTTGGCCAGACTGATGATGTTAATGATGAAAACAGTGTTCAATTGTTTACTTATATTTCGTTCAACAACAATCAAATAAATCAATACAAATTCATGCATGAAAGTAATTTATAAGTCACACTTAGAATTATTCAAATAACTTCAAATAGTCATTACTATTGATCGGTTTCCATTGTTTCAAATCTTTTCCATTGTTCAAGAATGTCTTATTCTTTGTAATATTAACTATTCCATATTTAAAAAAAACTAGTATTCAAGTATGAAAATAAAAAACGAATATGGAGTTCATACTTTTCACTCACCAAGTGTCATTTGAAGCTAATTGTTTGTGCACTGAATTTGTGAAATGTCCAAATTCAGGTTTGGGCAGTTTGGATTCCTCGTCCAGTAAGTGGAAGATGCCATGGTTCTTGCTCTCAATCAAGTCTGAAAAATCATACAAGTTATAGGCAAATAAAATAATGTTGTTTTAAAAAGCTTTAAACATAGTCATATATAACAATATAAATGATATTACATTGGATGAATCACATACTACCATCACTATCCTAAACTAGGTGGGGCTTGCGCTTAATGATAACCTAAGTGTATTAACATTCGTTAACTGATACATACTAGAGATGTAACGAATGTCACTTTTTGAACATTCGCGAATGCCAATGCGAATGTGAATGTTTGCTACCAACATTCGCGAATGCGAATGCGAATATTCAGTTTTTGATAGAAAATTTCATTGACGAATTTGTTTTTGTTTGTTTACATTGCATTATATATTTTTTGTGTTAATGTTCTAATAAAAATTTAACTGTTAAGCTTCATTACTTAAAGTTAAGTAAATAAATAAATAATACGAAATGATAAACTGAAAATTGATAATGCGATCACTAGGATGTTCCTTTATGTTATATTAAAAAACATAAATAAACAAATTTTAATTTTTTAATTTTTTTCCTTTAATTTTTTTCTTTTGAAATTTATATGTGCATAACATTCGCATAAATTTTGCGAATGCGAATATGCAAAAACGTTACATAACTAATACATACATATCTTCACGCCGGGTGTCTTACGGGGTAGACAGAAAGCACCGACAGCTATGTATGTATATGTATACAGGCCTATCGCGTTTCTCCATTCATCACTCATCATACAAGTGAGCCGGTTTCGGAGACTTCTGTATCAATTAATTCGGATACCTATGCAATCCTGGTTATCCACGAATCTGATCTCGGGAACGTTGAGCCCCTCCCTCTTGTACAGCTCCTGTTCGTTCTTGAGGATGCGCTCGTTGAAGAACTGCTGCAGCTTCTCGTTGCAGTAGTTGATGCAGAACTGCTCAAAGCTGTTCATTTGGAAGTACTCTGTAATTGTTGTAATTAACAATGGTGACTAAACAGTGCAATAGGCTGATGATGAGAATATATACATTAGTTGTTATATCCCTCCTCATACGGTTAGGAGTACAATAATAGATGCATATTTTTTTAAATATTTGTATAGAGATGTGGAGACCAAATATTTTTGTATACTTTTTTTTGTATACTTGAATAATTTCAATTATTTCATTAAAAATAGATCTTGTAATGGCAATATGTATAGTTAAGTTTAATTTTGAAAACTAATTTGAACCGAGAGTCAGTGTTAAAATATCTTTTTAAGAATTAAATCTGAATCTGAAGAATATATGGTATGTTGTCCAGGTAACAAATACGCAGAGACAGGAAAAATACAATGGATAAGCGAAGTGGTCCGGCACTCACCGAAGCCGGCGATGTCGAGCACGCCGATGTAGTATGCGGAGGCGCGGAACGGGATGGAGGCGTTGATGCGGTGCACGATGTAGTCGAACAGGCGGCTGTACACGGCCTTGGCCAGCGCGTCGCGCGCCGCGCCCGCCTCGTACGTCTTCAGCGGCACCCTGCGGGATGTGCGGTACAGCACAGCTTATTTAACCACTAAATGCCCTGACTACCGACGGGCAGCCACAAATAAGCTGCATGCTCAGCGTGAAGATTATGAAGCAAAACTATCTTAAGTGGCTTATATGTAACAGTGGGCTACAATACACCGATGTTGCCGAGCCTTTTGGTAGTTTATTGTACAAGATTCTAAACATATAACTTAAAACAAATTACATGATGGCAGTTCCTTTGATCCCGCCCCTGGAGCTCTGCATCAGTCTGGACACCAGTGCCATCCTCAGCTCGCCAGGATCTACGCCTAACAACGAGGCCGCCGTGGCTAAGGAGCCTTCGCATTCGGGAGCCACCTTGCATCCCCCGCGAGCGCCACTGTCCTCTTCGAACTGCACGTTGCCCAGGTGAAGTACGGCCGCCACTACGGAGTAGACCGCCTTCTTCTCGGCTTCCGAGAGGCCCACTCGGGACAGCGCCTGTGAAATAATATATCTTTCAGCTGTGATCAAAAAATCAATTAAAAAGAAATTTACAGAATCTAAAGCTGTCCAGGAATTTAGAATTATACAATTTTAAACTTGAATATATAATTTAAAATTGAATACAGATTTATTATCACTGTGAGCATATCATATTCGATGCAGGCTGGGCCACAGTAAGATCGATATGGGTTGATTAATACCCAACGCAGTAGTTATATTCTCTTTGCTAATAGCTAGAAAGGTAGAAACGACTCATACCTGGTGTAGTCTCTCAAAATCCTCCACATCATCAAGAATGGGGTCCCGCAAGCCGCCTTTGAGTTGTTGCTGCTTACTTTTCTGATTCTCGCTGATCTTCTTTTCTGATTCTGGCGTCGTGAAGTATTGCGTGCACCCGTCCTTGAGGTACTGAGGAAAAAAGAAGAAGTTTTCAATTTTAAAAATTACACATTAAAGTCAAAGCTCCCAATTCATATATTCTTATTTAAATAAGTAAGTACATCATTGGTCCAGTGGTTGGTTGCAAGCGTGACTGCTGCTCAAGAGGTACTGGGCTCAAATCTCGAGTCGGATTTCTCTAACATAGATTTTCTGGTAGTGGTTCAAAGTTTAATCCAACGCAATAGGTGAAACGTGGGAGCTTATTACATTTCTCAGCCCGCTTTCTCGGAGATTACAACCGTAATGTTAGGTTAAATAATAGTTTGTGAAATATTTTTGTTTCTTTCGTTAGATCGAATAGGTCTAAAATACATTCAAAGGAATGATAGATCCAAGTGGGAGGTCTATGCATAGTATGGAAGGTAGGTAGGAGAGAGGGGCGGGGAGAGAGGAGAGAGGGGAGAGAGGGGGTGTGTGCGCGTACCGTGTAGCGGTCTGGCTGGAGCAGGCGCAGCGCGGCGCGCAGCTCGGGCGGCGCGCCGGCGCACAGCAGGTAGAACACGTGGTAGTCGCGCTCCTCGCCGCTCTGCGTGCAGATGCGCGACTTCTCCAGCAGGTAGTGCGAGATGTGCCCGCCCACCACCTGGTACTTGTTGTTGAAGTGCACCTCCATGAACTTGCCGAACCGCGAGCTGTTGTTGTTGCGGGTCGTTTTCGCGTTGCCGAACGCCTCCAATATAGGATTGGCTGAAACGGATCGAACCTTTCAGATATTAGGAACTCATAGTGCAAGGGAAATTACAGCGAATTATGAAAGGCTCGCCTCTTCACCCGGGATATGTAATTGAGAACTTGTCATTGAAATTTAACGCAATTAAAGCAACTGCTTATCCTTACATACATTACGTATTGTTTATTATCACATACCATCTAGAATCTTCTGTTCGACGGGTCCTGCTCCTTTGGCCCATAAGTCACACAGGTACTTCAGAATGTACTTTGTCGACTCTGTCTTGCCGGCACCGGACTCACCAGATACAATGATAGACTGTGACTGTTTCAACGACTTCATGTCACGGAAGGCTTTGTCAGCTGTAAATGGAAACAGAAAATGATATTTATAAATTATAATTAGGAAATATCCTGAACTAAAACAGTACGCCGATTGTAATGCTTAAGGCTTAGGTCGGTAACCTATCCTCATATAATTATGCTGTATTAAGTTGCACAAAAGCCTCTTAAATCTTTCCAGTAATATTACCGACACAAAGACGTAATTTGATCTTTTAAAAGCAAGAATAGAACATTTTATTGGCAAAACTAAATACATAAAGAAGTTTGTTTCATTGAAAAAGTTATTTTTTTTCCGGTGTATTATTGTTAATTGAGAAAACCTTAAACAACAGACAAACAAGAAAACGGGTTGTTGCATTTATATTTATACTTTATATATATCCGTATGTATATCGACTTCGTTAAATTAATATTATACGGCACGTTGGGTTACTTCTGAGCGACCCTGACCGCTGATCAAGGGGTTGTTGGTTCGATTCCAACCAAGGACAAATATTTGTGTGATAACCAATATTTACTCTATGTCTTATCCACACAAGTGTCATCGTCATCATCATCATCAGCCTAATCCCGTCCACTGCTGGATATAGGCCTCTCCAATGGCACGCCACTGAGCTCGATCTTCAGCTCTTCACATCCAACCACTGCCAGCCACTTTGCGTATACAAATGTATATTAGGAAATTTATAAACGCGTCTCACCAAAAGTCTGGTCACCTTAGGGACCAGATGGCCGGGTGTGAATTATCCCAACACATATTACAGTGCAACCTTAATATAACGAACCTCAATATAACGACTTCCTCGATTTAACAAATTTTTCGTAATCCCCTTGAATTGTCCAT